>JAFBJW010000098.1:3591853-3754231 GCA_016785235.1 Pseudorhombus dupliciocellatus
GGGGGGGGAGTCGAGACGCTTTCAGCACTACAGTCTCAGCCGCATTCATCAGTTACGAGAGCCGTGCAATTATTCCCCTTCTTCAGTCAGAAAAGTCAACCTGCCTGCACCGGCAACGCAGATGAATGACTGTTGTCTCCTCTGCCAGATTATTAGCCAGGAGATGTGTGTACACTGACGCCTTGTGTCTCCCCCGCCGCCGCCGCCCCATTCAATATGTTCCCCTTTGTGTTTCTCATCAGGAAAACAAAATGCTGTCGGGAGGGACGGGGAAAGGCGGCAGACTCGAGCACAACGCTTGATGAGAGGCTTGATGATGACAAGTGTGAAGGATCTGACATCGGTGCCCTCTAGAAGGCTTTATTCCTCGCTGCCGATAAGACGGAGGAAAAGTAGTCGCGCCGCTTTTCGCCCGTAGGTTGAAGAATCAGAAAAACCGTTTGGCGAATGAATATAAATGAAATCAAATTTCACCAGACGTGTCATCTGTAACCATCAGGCAAATGTGTGGTTTTATGAAATGAATGGACGCAAACACACGGCTAAAGCGCTCCACGCCGTGATGTATCACTCAGCCGCGTCTACATTCCTGTTATCCATCCATCCCACTGTTTATAATCGAATGGTTTGGTATGTGCTTCAACTCGGCCAGTTCCCATTAGTGCTCTTTTACTATGTCTCCATGCTCTGTAGACCGTTAAGCGGTCAGCCAGGAGAAAGTCCGGGCTGGGGGGACACATTAATTTTGGTTAGCGTCTTGTCTTATGGCCTCGCAATGTCCGTGACCGGCAATAAAGGCCAGAAACCTATTATTTAAGGAGGAAAGGTGAAAAGGGAAGCAGAGCAAATGGGATGGGGCTTAGCTCAGCGGTATGGACACAGTCTCGCATCACGGAACTGCTGTCATCAGGGGAAAGAGAAGATGTGTTTGAGCTCTCGGAGGATGGGCTAAAGACCTCGCAGAGAGAGGAGGGGTGGGGGGGGTTGTGTCTGTTCATCGAACGTAAGCACCAGCAACATGGAAAATGATGTGAGGAAGAACCACTTCCCCCGCACGTGGAGCTAAGTGGCTGAAGTGCTGTGTTGATGACTCAGAGCAACACCGTCCCGAGGAATTTACATGACTGCGTACAACGTGCCGAAATGCACGAGCAGCCGCTGTCTGAGGCCGAGGTGCGGCCGCGGAGATGATTTCAAGATGTCGCGCCCGATGTGCTTCACGCTATCCGTCACGCTCCAATCTCCTCCGCCGGCTGCGAGGCACTGTATCTCTTTTTTATCCGCCACTCAGGAGATGAATCCCGGTGACAATCATCCCCGCATGTGCTCAGATGACACCCAAGCACAGAACTGACAGACACATAGACGCACGGGAACACGGCCCCCCCCTGAAATGTGCAGCGATTTTAAATCCGATTGTCACATCGGTTTCTGCCGGTCAAGAGAAAAAGAGGCAAGAAAATGATGATTTTTCTCTCCTTGAGTCGGCCTGTCGTGTGCAATCTCCTCCGACATTCCACCTCATCAGCTCCTCTGTTTAACAGTGTTGTGTGCAGCGGACACACAGATGCCTATTTAAACACTGAATGCTAACGGCCGCGGGAAAGCGAGGCCCTATAGGTGCGCACGCAATCATTATTCTCCCGCGCTTAAAAGCACACGGCCATTAATTGTCCTCCAATTTTCATATCTGGCCGATGTGTTTGTGCCTCACAGTAAACGCTTGTGACACATCACCTGCAGCCGTAAATAGAGAGGGGAATGTAAAGATATGCAGAGATATGCATGCTGGGAACCTCGTTTGCGCACATCACAAAGGGAGTAAATGGGAGAGCACAAAGGGAAGCCATGACTCATCTGACGGCTGCCGCTGAACGTCTCACTCGGGGGGGAAAAAAAAAAAAAATGAGGAGGATCATATTTGATTGCCTCTCCAGCGTCTTGGGGGAGTTTAACAGAGACGTTTTCGGCACTAGGTCAGTGATCAGAGAGCCGGCCCGGCGATGTGATCTGGCATTGCTGTGACTGGCCTGTCAGGGAGAAACAGGTCAGGCCCGGCCGAGGCCGAGACGCGCCGTCTCTTTGTCAGAGATATCGCATGAGCCCGGGCTGTTGTGTAAGTGAGAAGTCGGACTCGGAGCTCGGTCGATAGAGCAAAATGCACATGATGCACTGATGTCAGATCCTCTGCATTTGGATGGTTGCACATTTCAATTTACCCAGCGTGCATCTGTGTGCTCGCGCAGGCAGCATCAAGGCTTTCAGTCTGATCTGTTAAATCTGCCTATTTACTGTCTGACCCGGTGACTGTCTTCTCCCTTTCAGTCACGCTACAAAGAAATATAAAGAAAAAACACAAGGTCCGAGTCCGGCGTCTCGCTGTTGCTCGGCCTGTGGTGATGCTGGTTGCAGCCTCGCTCCCACTGACCTGCAGTAATTGAGCCGCAGCGAGTCGACGCCTGGTGCTGCTGCACGGGCCCAGTGTGCAGAACCCTGGAGCCGCGCCGCTGCTGTTCATTCAACGCTCAGTCACAGTGGACGCTGTTGTCGTCATCGGGTCGGGTTGATGAATTCAAGCTGCTGCTACAAAGCACTGGTTGACTCTTTGTTTATAGATTTTTGTTTTTATATACGTTCCACATGCAGAAGGATAATTCTGCATTGAGTGGATAAAACATTTCTGAATACCAGAATAGCCTCAGAGCTCGACGCAGGGTGGGAGTAGATGATCCAGAGTGGACCAGTGAGTGGGCTTTCTCCTCATTTTGAGCCACAGTGTGTGTTTGTATCCTGCTTCATTAGGATCAATGAGCAATGTGCCGCTGCACCTTGGGTGAAAGGCCTCTCGTTAGTGATTGCGATCGAGGTGCTGCTGAGGCGGTGGGCGTCCACCGGAACACAGTTCCGGGCGGATGATGCGGCGCTGTGCGTGCAACATCTGAGGCGAAGGCTCGAGGAGCAGATTTGAGCCAAATAATACTGAACGAATGTGGAAAGAGTTCTCAGCCTCTTTTGATTTTCCGCTGCGATACCGGGTGGGGGGGGTGGGTGGGACGTCTATCTCCGATGTAGAGAAACGCATGTTTTTCAAGATTTATTTTATGTTCCAGTTTTCAAAGTAAAGCCCTTTTGTTCACACCTGCAAAGTGTCAAATTACACAGAACAGATCTCCGCAATGTCACAGCCCAATATTCACCTTGCTCCTAATGAGCACTTGTACACATTGTTGCTGTCATTTTTCCGAATGCAAATTACCTGCTTTCAGACTCGGAGGCGCGCGATTCAGCTCTAACTGTCATCTTGAAAGGCAGGACCCAATGTGCATTCTCCGGCTCTGGGTTGGTCGTTACAGTTGGCGGCAATTTATTTGTTTTTATATTTGACGATGCGGCTTCAGCCGAGCATCGGAGCCTGGAATTTACTGTCGCTCCGCGTCAGCTGGTCCTGTGTGCCATGTAGTTTTAAAGAATTCATCAGCGCTAATCTAGGATTATATGTATACAAGAGCCATGCACTGTTTAAAAGCAAAATCCAAAGTAAAGAGAGGATTGGGGGAAAGGGGGGGGGGGGGGGGGGGGGAGAATATTTTGGGGAGGGGGGGGGGGGGGGGGGTAGATTATTTTTAGCGCCGGCAAAACAAAATTGAGGATTTATATTAAAATAAATAAATTTGACCTCAAAACCTAAAACCCTTTTGTTGTGTTTGTGGTTCCTAGAACTCCCCCCCCCCCCCCAAGTCCTATTTAACATGTCAAAATCAACCTGACACCGTTTTACAAGCTTAATATTTAATGACTTCTTCTAATATTATAAGAAATGCTGGCAAACACGATTTTCAACAAATGACGACGCGGCTGCAGAAAATGACTTGTGGGTTTTAGACCTGCAGTTATTTTCATCATCAGTTAATCTGCTGATTATTTTCTTAAATAGAAGATTAATCAGTTGTGTGAAGGGATTTCCTCCCCGGAGTCTAGTTGTTCTCCAACATCCTGGATTAGAGATGAACTGTGAACTGCTGTGGCTGGTGCCATGTGTGGGGACTCTGACTGAGAACTCATATTATTTGATTACTTGAAAATTAAATCTGCCAATAACTGACCTCTTCTCTTATTAACTAAATAAACAATAATATTTATATAATAATAAATATATCATATAACCCAACTTCATTTTATTTATTTTTTTGTCTTGTTATTTAACTTGTATAGACAATATTGAAACTAAGAAAAAAGTAAATATTGATAGAAACTGTACTAAAATCTAAAGCAGGTATTGAATATGTGGAGATTCATAAAAGAAAATATACACTAACCTCTACCCTAATGGTTTCCACTGTCTTGACACAAACATGCACAAGATGGAGGAGCTGAATTTACTGTGGAAACTGCAGAATCCCGGCAGCTTTGTCAGAATTTGCGGGAACGTGTGACAGCGGCAGAATGCACGGGTACCTAAGTGAATTAATATCATCTGTCACGACCACCTCCATGCTCCCCCTGGTCCCACCCACCTGAGGAAGTGCAGCAGCTCCCCAGGCAAGCACGCTCCTGTCTTTCCACTCCTCAACTTCATCTGTCACAGATACTGTAGCTTCACCTGATGCACACACACACACACACACAATGGCTGTCGACATGGCACGCTCACGCCTGTTAAATGTGTCACAGTTCCGAGCACATGCACACACACTGACAAGCATGGCGTTATCAAACCCTATTTCTCGTGACTGCCATCAAGGAGGAGGAAAAACAACCCTCCTCTCCTCAGCCGGCACGTGTACAAAGAGGGAGATTAATCAGCTAAAGAACCGGCGGCCGGGAGGAGCAGCGAGGAGAGAAACCGCCGACGAGTTCATAAATCTGCCGTAGAGATGAGGAGCATGTCGCAGCAGAGACGTGAGAGAGAGGGAGAGATGCCGCCTTCCAGTGGGGTCGTTTTTATCATGTTATCTTTAACAGTCAAGTGTCTCTTCCCCATTTGCACATACGTGTAAGCAGAGGAACTCTGAAACTGAAGCCGAGCACTTAAGTCAACATCCTCTGTCACTTCCCGCCCCCTGAGGCAGGTCTGTGGTTCTCCAGGTGTAGCAGAGAGACACCGGGGATGATGAACAGGTGGCTGCGCGGGCTGAGCGTGTTATCACTGCCATGTGAAGTTCTTCCAGCTCTGCTCCGTGTCGCAGCCGGGCTCTCCGGGGCGTCCCTCACGCTCATTATTGTTTGTGCATACCTCGCCAATTTTCTGTGTGACTCCACCACCTCTTGTCTCAGCTGGAAGGCAGCGGCATGCATAGGTTACGGCTAATGAGCTGCGGGGAAATTGTGTCGCATTCCGGGAAACACAAGGCCAGTTGTACTTTCAGAAAAAAAAAAAAAAAAAAACTTTTGCTTTTACAACACACCGCAGCTCAAGCAACATTCAAAAAAAAAAACTTTTGCTTTTACAACAGATTTACTACAGACACGTGTTTTATTCATGACATTACGCCGCGATTCAAATCCGGGGTTTGATTGCGTCAGCTCGCTGTTCCCGGTGTTCCGTTTTGTTTTGTCGTCAGTTCACCAGACGACACGGGTCGGACTTTGGGAGCACTTTGATATGTTAATTCAGTTTGAACCCCCGCTGTCACCGCGCTGCTACTTTCCAACTGTGGCGTCTTTCAATAGAGTTCTTATTTAACAGACTCCGCCCCCACTGAAGGTTATGTTGTGAGCAGCATTGAGTTCCTCTGGATTTGGGTGGACAAATCATAATTCGGTTTTATTTAACTGAATCAATTTGTGCGTCACCAGTAAGGATTTAAATAAGCAATTAGGGTAATAACCTCAATTACTGTGTGTGATACCAGTCAACTTAATCCTTTCATTTTTAAGTTTGAAATATAATTACTTGTTTACTTAAATTTGGAAAAGCTTCACTTGTGTGTTATCAATGAAAGGTAAATTGTCTGTGTTACTATGTTTAGTAATTTCTTCACATTCAAAGAAGCAGATGAGTTGAAATAACTTGAATAAATCTTTATATATTTATTAACTTATTTTTGCCATTTAAAGCAATTTCTCAAGTGTCAGTTTTTTACTTTAGTCGAAGTCACTTTTAAATTTGAAAACTTAGTTTAACTTTATTGAATAAGCTTTCCATTCCTACACTCTCAGACTGTCTCTCACATCCAGATAATCTTTCCATCCATCTCTTAAGCCTCTTATCCCGCTCAGGGTCGCAGGACCCTGTAAAGGCACCGGGCGAAAGATGGCGTACAGCGCGAACGTGTCACGGGGCCGTCATGGGGCTAACACCCGCAGGCGGGGGGACCATTAACACTCACGTTCACACCTTATGGGCAATCTGGAAGTTTCCGCTTCACCTCCACTGCTTGTGTTTGGGAGGAAACACCCAGAGGAGACCTTGATCTGAGGGAGGCAGAGCCATCTCATGTGACGTAGATCTGAGGCCTTTATTCCAAGTTTTCCTTCACTTTAAACGCCCATTAAGTGTGACGATTCACAACTTTATAAATCACACATACTTGCGGAAAATTAAAACATATAGTTTATGTATTTATTTGACTTCAGGCTACTTTTGCATAATGCAGGTTTCTTAAGGATTTTTCTGTGGGATGTGAATCTACTTTCTGGTAAATCTATAATTACGTGTGTAATTAGAAGAACCCAGCTCCATGTTTGTTTTTATATATGTGCAGAGTTGATAGACCTTCATTTATATGCAGAGAGTGATGCCGGCATCGCCAGGTTCATCCAGGGTAACATCGTATGTAAATATATTTATAGACAGCGACTAAAATAAAACGTAAAACTACGGCAGGGAGATGAGAAATCATCAAGACAACATGAGACATGTGACAGCCGTGGCCATGTAATCCATCAATAGGGGGTTGTGGGTTGGCGCCATTTGAAGATACAGCTTCTTTGTTCCTCTGAGGCCACGCCCTTGTCGGCCAACAATACGTTAGGAGCGCCGGCGATGGATGGACAGCTGTGCTTCAGACGAAGCGCGGCGTATTGCTCAGGTAGCCGACACATCTTCATATCAACGGCTCGTGACCTTTCCGAATGCCGAAGCGAGGGGGGCTTTGTTCAAATCAGAGTGACAGCGGTAGAAAAGCGATGACAGGCAGGGAGGCCTCGTCTCACCTCTCCCCGCGCTCCTCAACTCTTCAAGTGCACATTTAACCTCCTGGGGTGAAGGGGACAGATTCTGCCAATTAAAGTGATGTATATGTCTGTTAGCCCATTACTGGCAGCAGCTAGCGCCCCGTGTGATGCAAGCAGCTCGCCGGATAATTGCGCCACGTTTCCAGAGCATCCAGGAGCTCAGCAGTTCTTACTCTTCCACATAATCGCGGTTGTCCCCGGGAAGTTTTCACAGTTGTTCCCTCTGTATTCTAAAGTTGCATAAACGAAACGATGAGACAATTAAATGTATTTCAGCGTTGTGCATCACTTTTTTAATATAGTTTTAATATAGACGTTTTCTCACTCCGACTTCCTGTGTCAGACGTTTGCGTTCCCGCGTTCCGCCGCTCTGGAAAAGTTGCAGGAAAACATCTGCACGGTTTCCTCATCCAAGAAAGTCTCCATTAAAATTCATGTGGAGGATCATGTGGGAGAATCGCCCGCCCTAATCTCTCTGCTGCATTTTCTCTCTCTCCATCCGTCTTTTTCACTTCAATCTCACATGTTCTCTCTCTCTCTCGCTGTCTGTTTGGGTTTCGCCCTCTTTCTCCCTGGTATCACTCATTTTCCTCCTCCAGATCATCTCGCCCCGTCTCCCAATGTTCCCTCCTGTCTGACATCACTCCCCCCCCCTTCACGGGGCCATCTCTGTCATGCTGTGCGAGCGGCGGTGGCTCATTGCCATGCAGGGGAGCAGGTGCGAGGTCCAGGGAGACGGGCTCGGAGAGGCGAGGCGCTCCCTGACAGAACAGGAACAGGAGCGGTTGACGGAGAATTAACCCAGCAGGCCCCTCTCTCTCTCTCTCTCTCTCTCGCACGCTCCCTCTCTCCATCTGTTAGGATGAAAGCCTCCAGACTGTTGCACGCTCAAGGTGCGAGTGTAAAGACAGCGGTGCTGCTTCGCAACCGCTATCTCTGTTTCTGCGTTTTGTCGCCCGTTCCTCACGCCGGCTTCCATCTTTTCTCACCCGTACGACGACACGCAGGGACGTGTGAAAACAAAACATGGAGCACGTGACCGAGCAGTTGAGGGATTTAATGCTCCAGGGTTATCAGTATCGGCCCCTACAGTTCGGTCCCATGTCTCTCCCCTGGTTCCCCCGGGGCCCCGCAGCGAGCGGGTAAACCAGAGCTGTCAGTATCATGTGTTATTAATTTGTCCGGCTGTCAGTGGGAACACACGTATGTCTGTATTTATTTTGGCGCCCTCTCAGGCTCCATTACTGGGTCAGGTTATTGCTTTTTGATTCTATTTATTCCTTCCCGCCTTTCATTTCCGTTATCATCACAGAGCGATATTACCTGCAAATGCTCTTCCCCTCCGCCGATGTGAAGAAATTTGACTGATTGATCTGCAAATAAATATATAACCGTTTACACGTTATGGCTTAGGCGCGATGGAACAACCTGTCAATCCTCACACTGTAACGCACACGCAGTGGGTTTCCCAGCTTTTTTAAAATGTATATTATTGTTTTACTACAGAGCAAGAGGGTGGAAGAATTAGCTGTGGTCGTCCATGTGGCCGGCTCAAACCAGAACAGTCTCATTCCAGAGCATTTACAAACGGGCTCCTCTTCCACATATGGGGCGTCAGCCTGATGAAGGCCCCGCGCTGACAGGCCCTTCCAACCACCGCTGAGACAGACAGACATGATGGTGTCCTTGATCTTCTCAACATGAAAGGGCTGATTTAAGCACAATGACAGAAAAGACGAGCTGAAGAAACCAGGAAAAGAACAAGAGGTGGAACAGAGACGGCGATGTTCTGTAGCCGGGGAGATGGGAGCGGCAGAAAACACCGGGTTGAATATTCTTTATCAGCGTTTAAGTTCTGCTGCTGCTGTGTTGGGGACGACTTCCACTTTATTTCTGGATTTTAGTTTTAAATAATTACTTCTTAGACGTTCAATATGTGCAGCATTAGTTATCTCAGACACCTCGGCCATTTTATTAGTTTACTGCCTCCTGCAACTTACTTATTCAAACTTTTTTCCATCGCTGCTTTTATTCCATATCGACTTTACGCCTCATTGTTTTATCCTCGATGCTCTTTTAAATATTGAAAAGTAGCTGGCAGACGAGCTTCCTCTGAGATTAATAAAATCTCA
Organism: Pseudorhombus dupliciocellatus; assembly: GCA_016785235.1. Classification (NCBI taxonomy): domain Eukaryota; kingdom Metazoa; phylum Chordata; class Actinopteri; order Pleuronectiformes; family Paralichthyidae; genus Pseudorhombus; species Pseudorhombus dupliciocellatus. The sequence continues at coordinate 3,601,162 of JAFBJW010000098.1, forward strand.
TTTTTACATCACTGTAATTAACCAACGACACAATCATGCAAAAACAATTATGAAAAACACACTTATGATTTATTCATTATTGTTAAGTGACGTCAAGTAACGATGCGGGAGAGCAGAACTGCTGGGCTCTGCAGAGAACACGGACACGTGATGTTTGTCTGTTTACGCTGATCATTAGAGGCGGTGGCTCCCACACTGGCTGGGGCTTCTTATAATCTTGCAGGATCTCAGAAGAAAGGCACCCAGCAGACAGTGCAAGAAGCACAGTGGAGGTGGAGGAGGGAGGAGGAGGAAGTAGGGGAGACGCAGTTAATAACAACTCTCAATATAATCCTGTCCCCAACCGATGCCTTTGGATAGAAGCCAGATAAGAAGGGACAGGAGTGAAAGCAGCGGGGGGGAGGGGAGGGGGGGGGGGGGGGTCCCTGGGGGGAAAGAGGGGGGGGGGGGGGGGGGGGGGGGGGGGGGGACTCTGGGATGAATCACACTGTGTGGGGATAAATGTGGAAGCCAGTAAATTACAGCACAGTGCAGAGTTAAACAGGCCGAGATAAGACGAGGGGGAGAGGAATAAAACGCTCTTCACGCCTCGTGTGTGGTCATGTAGGATGCCCCCCCACAAACAGCGGGTGGGGGGGGGTGATTTATTATTATTTTTGATTCTAATGGCAACAGGAAGTCACGGCAGGTTGTGTTGTCAACTGCAAGCAGTCGCAAACTTTGTTCTGACCGAGAGAGGCGGCGAGTATAAGCGAGAGGGAAAAAGAGGCGAGTGACAGTGAAGCCTGCCGACTGTTAAAAGTCACTTTGATTGACATTGGGGGCTTTACTGGAGGCATAAATCCAAAGCCACGGGGAGGAATACATACTGTAAACAGCAGTAAATAAACATCCAAAGACTGATCCTTGTACCCGCTGCCTCGTCTCCGCACATTACTCCCCGGCAACTGAGATTATCCCCCGAGCTTTCTGTTGAACACAACCCTGCCGCAGAGCCGCCGCCGCCGCGAGCATCCCAGGCTCGTTTCACCTTCCTGGGATCTCTCTGGCACGTTGAGGGGGTGGTGGTGTGTGCGTGGAGTTGTTGACTTGATTGCACCCTCGGCAGCGCGACGCCAGGAAAGAGCACGCAATCATTCGTCATTGACTTAATTCACCGTCGCCACTTGTGAGCCCGCGCATCAGAAGAGCGCCATTTCCTCAAAAACAGGGACGGGGGTCATTAAATGTGGAGTGCGTGACATCACGTGTGCATGGGCAATGTTTTCTGACCAGTTGCACGTACCCCCCTCCTCCCATGATGCACTTGTTCGCCCCCTCACTCGTTGTGTGACGCAAACGAGCCACGCCCTCACCCCGCGCATCTGTCGCCGTGTGTGTACACGACCCGACGTGCGGCGTTCATTTGAATCACCACGACAGTAATGCACAATCGATTGTTCATTCTTGAGTGGCACAAGCGTAAACAGTCATAAACCTCCGAGGTAACCGTCACAATAAATCACAAACAAACATGTTTGCGCTCGGCAGAGAGGCTCGGAATAAAAGAGGCCGCTCGGGGAGCGGAATCAAACCAAATGTGCGTCTCCGTGTTCATTTCGAGAGACGCTTGTCGGCGCGCTTGTTTGCCGCGGGCCTCTCCGTGGATGCGTTTCCGTTATCGACTTACACGTGAGTTCATCAATGATTAACGGCGTCGGCGGCGTTGCCACAGACTGGCACCGGCGCCGGGCTGAACGTGAGGAGCTCGATGGCCTCGCAGCGCTGCCGTGGCAAACTCAGGGAACTTCACTGTTCCCTTTTTCCAACACAAACAAAACATTGCATATATTTAAACGCTGTTGTTTAAGCTGTTGTGACTGAAGCAGCTGAGGACATTATTTGTTTTCTGTGGATTGTGGGGAGATGTTGTACTTCAACTTCACTCTGCAGTATTTCTGTTCACTGATTGGACAAAACCTCTGACGGACATTTAAACCCATCACAGAGCCGTTACGCAACACGTTTAAGAGGAGCTCTCTTTTACCACAGGTAAAGAGTTCGTTTTAACTTTTACATCCGCAAACCGACGAAAGCATCATATCTCTCTCTCCAGTCCATCAAAAGTTTTCTCACTCACATACATATCGTGTAATTACGGCAGACACGTTTTTCCGGGAAGCTATCGGCCGGTATCAGCCAGACACTTTGTGAGAAAGCATTAGTGTTTGATAAATAATTCATGGATTTGCTCAGGTTCTGTGGATTCCGTCAATAAATCAGCGGCGGACTTACATAACGTTAACTGTCGCCGGCTTTCTCTTCAACCCTTTATGGAAGTTCAGTGGCTGAGGGTAATGGGAGATAACAGACAGCGGCGGCAGGAGAAAGAGAAAAGACTCCACCGCATCTGACAGAGGAAAGAGTTTTTTTTCTCCCTGCGGTTATCTCAAATTTTCCGGGGCTGGAGTGGTATCAGAGAGATTTAATTAAATTAAATAATGGTCCAGTCAAGTTCAAGGTCAGCCACGCCGGCTTGGACACAACTGCAGGGGTGAGGACCACGTGACTTAACCACGGGCACAGAAGGCACTTCCAAATGGCACAGTCATATTTTCTCCTCAAAATACCTGCAGTTGCAGTTGAGGGAGATACAATGGACGTTCAAGTTGTAGTTGATTGATGTTGTTATTTTTACAACTTTCATGTCCCGGCCTGCAGTCCTAAATAAATCTGCCTCGGTGTGCTGTTCGCCGTTTCCTGCAGAGCCAGACACTTTTATCTGAGTCTGAACATGGCGCTGCTGCGGAGACATGCTGAATTCCTCTTTCTCTTAATGACTCTCATTGTTGCGTAATTCACATATGGGAGTTTCAGGGCGTTATAAATCTCCTAATTTGAGCTGTGTTTTATGCTTGTCCCGGAGAAACTGTGCCGACGAGAGCGACGAACTCTCCCCGCTGTTTGAGTCTCTGTGACAAAATGCAACTTATTCGTAGGAGTCGTTTATTTCCCGATAAAGTTTTCTACCTGATGCGATTTCAGGGCGGCACACGGAGAACTCAGCGCTGCAGTTTGACTGAATGCCTTTCACCTCCGTGAACTCAGACGTGAAGTAATCAATTGAAACACCCTTTTGAAAAGTCCCGATTTGCACCACGCTCATCTGCATGCGAGTTGTTTTTGCATCCTGGTGTAAAATAGTCTTGATTCGATCCTCGTCTCTGTCTTGCGCGGCTCAACACGAGTGTGGGTGGACGTCAGGTAATTGGCTGGAAAATATTACAAATGTCGAAAAAAGAAGAAACTTTCTGTTTTAAAAAACAGTCGTGAGGATCATTTTAATAGTTTTTTAATTTTTTTTTTTTTTTTGTGTTTCTCATGTGCTCTGGGGACTCGACGATACATTATGTTCTCCAGCAGAAGGAAACGTGTGGTATCGGCTGTCGGCGAGGACCACACGCCGTCCGCGGCACCCGAAGTTCATTAGAAGAAGTCAGAACCACCAGTGATGCTCCGCCGCCGACCGCCTCGCTTTAGAACCAGTTTCCCAAAAAATATTCTTCCACTTCTTCCGACTTATTAATGACTAATGAGCTGCTTCAATAGCTGCTGGCCTCTGGCGTTTCTCTCCTCCATCTGACATGCATCATCAGGAGGTCAGCGAGGGATGTTATTTTGGAACAGTTAGCACTTTGCTCGTGGCTAATTAGACTGTCTCCGTAATCATTAAGGAAACATGAAAGATCGTCTCTTGCCAAATACAGAAAATGTGTCCTCAACCAACTGAACCAAGCAGATGCACTTTCCTCACCATGGCCGCTATCTGCGTGATGGTGAATGGTATAGGTTATATGATATAGGTTTAGCTTTTGTAATAGTGCTTTTTATTTACATTTTGAAAGCAGCTTTAATCGGTGCTATGCACTCGCAGGAAACACTTTTAAGGCTTTCGTTAGCCAATCAATTTCCTCTCCTCGCATCGGAAGCAGACTCCGTCTGTGATCTGCGTCCGTGAAAGCGATCCCCTCCCGTAAATGCCGCGTTGACTGCGAAGCCGAGCGGGCGGACGAGCGAGCCGCCCTTGACAACCCCTCCTCTGCGCCGTCCGTCTCACCCCTTAACTTTGAACCCCGCCGATCAATAGCTCTAAGTGTAGCGGTCGATGGTTTAGGTGTTCGCCCTGATGCCTCCGGTGCCAAAAATACACCCGGCAGGCAGCGAGGATCGGGTGGCCGTTTTTACGCTTCCTGGAAAGGCAGAATGTGATGAATCATGAAAGCAGATTAACTCCACAGTTTGCAGGCCCTATTGATTCATTTGTCTCCTGCTTGGCTCTTGGTTTTCATACTTCATTTTCCCTTTTCTTGCTCGGCTTCCTTCATTTTCTCCTCCTCCTCCTCCTCCTCCCTCCCTGTCTTCCTTCACTGACTCCGGTGCATCTGATTGGTGTGAGGGATCATCTTGGCTTCAGCATGGATGGATGCATGGGTCAATATCTATCTGAGGAGGATTGGAGCTCAAATGAGAGCGCGGCTACCTGAGAAGGCAGCTGAGGGAGAAGATGCTGAAAGCCAAGCGAAGCACAGAGCTCTGAATCACCGGCTGCGGCAATTTGCAACTTGTGAATTTTGCCCGGCGGCTAAATTACAGTCACGGATCGATTTTTGTTGTCTTTTCTTTTTCCTCGCCTGTTTCTCTTGCGCCCTCGTACCATAACATTCACTTGAAACTTCTCTCTGTTGGACTTCAGGAGGCCAAAGACGAGAGTCAGACGTCTATTTTGAGCTTGAAAGAATTGAAGTTTCATCCGTTCCTCCTGACTAAACTTCATCTGAGCAGAGAAATGCTTCATATCCAGTTTGATGGCTAACGTCTTTAATTGAGTGTCTGAGGCCCGTCCTCATTTCAGTGTTCATAGATGAGCTCGACTGCATGTTAATGACGTGGATAATTAGAACTTGGTATCTCCCTCCTCATATACAGATTCACTCATTGTGGCAAATGACCTTTCTTGTAATGCTTTGACTTTTTTAATCAAAGTCGCCCTTGTGTGGAAGTCAAGCGTTCGTGGTCTTTATCGGGGGGTGGTGATGTCAGCTGACAAATATCATTCTCCCGGTAACAGACGGTTTTCATTTTTAAACCTTCAGAAAATCTCTTTTAAAAACTGATGAACCAACATAGTATCAACAATCTAACATAATCATGTATTGTATTTCAAGGTGACTGGGTGTCTGGAAAATGCCTAAAATATAAGAGCACAGGAAGCGTTTCACCACTGGATGCTGACAGTGTGTTGTTATCGTTGTACACTGATCCTACACCATCACAAATGGTGATTAATTCCCACAGTTAATCTTGATAATAAGATAAATGTGCTTGAAATTAATTGAAATGAATGGATCCAGCAGACAGCAGCGGGCAGTAGCACAATATTTTAAATCTGTGACAGTAGAACAGGAATTATAATTTAAATTCAGTCACAGTTGCACTAACTGTGTGTTTGATTTTAAATTCTTAGCCACCTACTTGAATATGGCGAGAACAAAGAGCGATTCTTTGCTGACCTGCTGGACTCAAAGCAGAAATGCACCATAAATAAACAATGCGCAGTAAAACAGATACCCAGTTGCTGCTTGATTATATAATTAATCACGCCGGGCTCGGTGCAAAACACTAAAATAGAATTGATTACAATGCTAAGTGTGTGTAATTGATTCATATAATTGGACACAGATAATTATCAGCAATCCAATTAAAAGAGAACAAGTGATCTGGTGGAGGAGCGATGCTTTCTGTCTCATTTTCGAGAGCCCAAATAATTTACAATCAGAGTTTTTAATCTGGTGAAGAGGAGTTCACCAGAGGGATGAAGCATGGTAAACCCAGGGGCTGCTTTATGGAAGAGGGAGGAAAAAAATGGAGAAAAAGAAGCACGCAGGGCAGCGCATGTTCAGACATGGCTGACATGGTTTTGATCACATGGCCTCGTGTTTCCCCTCTATACTTTACTAAGCCCGGGGCGCGCAGGGAATATGCAACTGTGGCAGGTGAATCAGCGCGAGCATTTGTTTGCTCCACAGAACGCGGCAAGGGGAGCTTGACGGACTGCTCAGCATGCAGACTGCCGCCGCCGCTGGAGAAAACATTTATTCATTCCGTGCGGGAGGAGGGACAGTCCCAGGAGGAGTCCCCCAGTCACTCCCAGAGTCGGTGTGGTGGCCACGTCGCAGCGATGCTGGCGTCTTTAAAACTTACTCTCAGAGCTCATACATGTTGCATCCCTGGAATGTCATGTCCTGGTTTTAAGGCCTTTGCACTCCAACAACACCAGAAAAAAACAAAGAGAGATTCAACTATTTACTTACTGTGATATGATTTTGGAAACATATTAAATAATCCAAGAACTCCACTTCCAGTCTTGGATGACATAGATTTTAGGAAAGGACAGATTTATTTGATCTATTTTCATTCATGTCAACGTATTTTCTCTGCCCTATTTCCTTTTGTTTTTCAGGACAGCAAACATCTCGTGCTTGAGTTAAATATATTAATTTAACGTGAACACAAAGCAGGACGATGTCAGGTGTACGATGGGTGGGATGTATTATTACAATGACCATGTTTAGTATCAGGCAGCAAATGGAATAATTGGGGCTATTTTCACTGAAGGAACTTTACATTTTGTTGCATTATAATTCCAGAACAAAAGCCGTCCCTCCTCTGGGACGGGGGACAGTGCACCACTTAACCCCAGTTAACTATCGTGCCATCAAACCCAAAAAAGGAAAATTAGAGATGGGTGAAAATGACCGGGGGCAGAAGGGTCCTGAGCAGATAAATAATGTACTCGGGCACCGGTTTGAAATCTAGTCACGGCGCCAGTGGATAAAATCGAATCACCTTTATTCTGGTTTCAGGAGGAAGTGCATATCAGCTCCTGCCATCTGAAAAGCGTGTGATTAGATTCCCTTAGCATGGCTGCAGGGAGGTGGAGGTCAGAGGTGGTGTTGAGGGGGGGGGGGGCTGCTTTCGGAGGCTTGAGGGGGGGGGTGGGGGGGGGGCTGCTTTCGGAGGCGGGGTGTGGGCGGGTCAGACAATATCGCTATCACAGGATTTCCCCTCTGGTAAATGATTTAACTGTTCAGGTGAAAGTCGAGGGCATCAGTGGAGTCCCCGGGACTCGGGCGGAGAAGTCCATCAAATGAGACGATATCGAAGACGAGTGCCGAGCTCGGACCGAGGGACAAAGTCAAACTAAACGACCTTCTGACAAACGAACATTGGCAAAGGACGGCACGGTTGTTGCCATTAGCTTTTGTGATTTAAATGTACGAAGCGGTTTTGATGGAAAGGATGCGTCCCCACTTTCGCCCACTTTAGTGCAGCATCGTGAATGCAATCCCTGAGTGCAGCGTTCCTCTTGACTCATTAAGGCCTCACAAGGTTGTCGGGGGGGGGGTGAGCACCGAGAGGCTGGTTTGCCTGACGTCTGACTTCCTTGAGCACTGCACGTTATCCGCATCAGTGGTGCCTGGTGACGGGGGCATACCAAATGTGACATTTGCGATTGCAGATGAGCTTGCAAATCAAGGCTTTACTGCCGTCACCGACCGGGACGGGCGCATATTCATTTATTTATACTCTTAGATTGCGCCCATCAATCAGGCCGTTATAAATCCTCCTGCTCATCAATAGGCAATCTGCTAATGCATGCAGCTGATCAATTCCTGATGAGCAGAGCCCGAGCAGCTCATCTCTGTCTCCCTCGGCAAACACACGCTAACACACCCAAACAAGCACATTCATATCCTTTGTGCAAACACACATCCCATTTAGGGCTCAGTCGGTTGATCAGAACCAATATCTCGTCACATTAACTTGCCTGCATTGGGGGGGGGGGGGGGGGGGGGGCTGAAGGAAGGAGGCATTAAAGGGGCCATGTTGTGTCGTAATGATTTGATGAGTGTTCAGTAGAGATACAGTTAAGATCCCCGCCAGCTAATGGAGATACAGGAAAACAAGAAATCCCGAAGTTGTCGATGTCGTTGTGCAGCCGTGCAACAAGGCTTCTGTATCTGCCACATATGCAAATAAAGGGGGGGGAGGCAAATGTCAGAGGAGGCTTGTCTGACTGGGGACAGACGTTTTTTTTTTTTTTTTTTTGATTGAGCTGAGACAAAGGCTCACGCTCCGTCGACAGGTTAATACAATACATGACACGCGGAGATTCACCTCCTGTGTTTAGAGCTAATAACGCCGGCTGGCTGTGCGCTGTTACAATGCCCTCCATGGAAATACTCATTAAAATTCATTCGGGTTCCGGCAGGTACAATGTGCTACAGTAGGGGGTCAGGGTGGCGGCCTCAGAGCACAAACTGTCTTTTGTCATTTTCTGTCCAATCACTTCCCTTTCACAAAGCACGTCCTGTTCTTTATCGCATCATGCAGTGAAGTGAAGAAACTACAATTGGAGCTAAATTAGAAAAATCTAAAAGCAAAAAAAAAAAAAAAAAAAAACAGTGCAGATTCTCCAAAAAAAAAAAAAAAAAAAAAAAAAAAAAAAAACAGTGCAGATTCTCCAGCCTCATATCTGTTTGAATTTATTTCCTGGCCGTTTCCAGGCCATGAGCTGTTTGTCACCGCAGTGTTGCCAGGTAACCGGCGGATACTTCAAGAAGTCACTGCACCGAGATGAGCAAACTCCATCTGCTGAGCTGCGTCATGTGATACAATCGGAAAACCTCCGGCAGCCACAGCACAGGCCAGCAAGTGAGGAGCCTTTTTTCCCTTCGAGGGCAATTGAATCTTAAACATCCGCTCTGAGCTCAGGCTGGAGCTGCTGTCAGATGATGGTGATGGTGATGTTACTCACAGCCGGTTTGTGTCCTGTTGATATTTGATTTTGTCTGCACCTTTAGTTTAGTCTGGACTGACGTGGAGTGAGGAGTTGACGGCCGTGTGGGTTTGATTGTTGAGCTTTATTAGAATAAATATGATTCTAATGTCACATATCTTGTTGAAAAGAGCGTGATATGAATATATCTATTTAATCGCATTAATTTAGAATAATCTGATTAACTCTATTTGATTTATTTGTTCGCTTTGTCCATTGTCCTCAGCCTTTGGTCTGAGGTGGTGAAGTGCTTCATGGTTTCAGTCCACTGGCTGCAGCTACAGGTCATAAGAGCACTAAGAGAAAATGGCTTTGAGGAAACACTGAGCGTGGTCCTCACGGACTCTCCAGAGACGCCCGAGCTGAATTCTCTGAGCGGAGCTCGTCCTTGTATTTTCATCTTATATGAGATCTTCCAAGAAATAACAGCAGCCAAGAACAAGCTCTGAGGACATCAGTAGGAAGAGACAGACAGCGTCTCCCAAACGCACATTGTGAATTACAAGTTAACTCAATAATTCAAGTTGCATGCAGGGGATTCGGGGTCTCCACGGTCGCTCAAACAGATAAGGATAAGGAGTCCGTCATCAACAAAAACACAATCACCTTGAGAATGCATCAGTCCTCCCCTCGTAGGCGCAGGCAGACGTATGCAGCCATATGCAATTTAAAATAAAAAGCAGTCTAAAGCTGCTGTTGACGATGAAAGTGCCTCCCTGATTTTCAAGTGGCTACCTGTCATCGACAGCAAAATGGGTTTGTTTGTTTGTTTGTCTTTGCAGATAAGGAGGCAGGTAGGTCAGTGGGTGGGTTGTGGTTACCAGCATCACTTGTGTGTTTGAAGCTTTTTCAATTGTTTTATAATTTTCGTTAAGAGCTGCATGAAGCCCATTATTGTAGATTCGCATTACTTATTTGGATGAAAAGTGATATTAAAACCAACATGTATGTATTTTATTTATTTACAGCAACATTTATTTCTTTCTTATCATGGTACGTTTAGAGCAAAATCAAACGATCATCTGACAGGTGTCGCAGTTTAAAGTGTTACCGTGAAAATCGCTGCCTCACTGCGTTGCAGCATCAGACCACTCGTGTCCATCTGACCGCCGTGAGTCAGGTGACGCACAAATGAAATAAGAAGCGCTGTTGACATTTGGTTTATCCTGCAGACCAGATAACATGGCCGAGGCAAATATGGGCGCAAACAAGTAAAGACGTCTGTGCATGTAGACACAAGCTCGTGTCCTCTGACGCACGCACGACTAAAAACACAAAGCCCACCCCATTAACCACCCGCTACCACACAGAGGAGCCCAGCGCTGTTTGCTCTTTCTCGCCTTCGCTTCACAAGACGATGAAAAGATTTGCCGTCTTGGCTGCGGCGGTGCCCTTGACCGCCGCTGCCCTTTCTCCTCCGCAACACAGAGGCAATTATCACCTTGTCTCTCATCAGACAGGACCCCGGCTCACTCAACTTGGGGACCACCCCTCGGCACCGCGACTCAGGGCAGATTAATCGCCATGACAACGGGCACAGGCGGCTTCCCAGCACCTCCTGCTGGACGTTAGTCGAGGTGATGACATGACGCGGGGTTATTAATGCTGACATTAGTGGAGGCAGGAGAGGGATCAGCATGGCGCTGGTGGTGGAGGATGGAGTCCAGGCCCTTGCTCTGCAGGTCCGGATGGGAAATGTCACTTCAGCACCGAGCGTGTTTATAATGTTAATGTTAATGGCTTTGGTTGCTCAACAGTCTTTGGATGGCGTCCAACAGGATGTGTAACACGGATCCTGCAGGCTTGAATGTGAGAATCTGAACTGCAGTCTCCACATTTTTTAGTTCAACGGGCGGAGGTCTCATCTCCACAAATCAAAATCAATGAAACGCACGTGTCTCTGTGTTAATAACGGAGTAATCAACTTTATAATTAGACCTATTGTCCCTCTCTGTGTCAAGCGTCGTTTCAAACGCGCTCGTTCTTCAGCTCTGACAACGCGCTTTGTTCTCCAACTTCCTCAGAGCGCCTGATCCTTCGTGAACCCCGTCCAACGCAGTTTATCCGAACAAGCACTTTGAATGCAAATGGCAGATCTCCCGGTCAACCGCGAGGCGCGCGTCAACCTCTGCCGACATCCTTCAGAAGTAATATCACAGTGCAGTGTGCGGCGAGGACCTGCCACGGCTGTTTGACATTTCCTGAACGGGATGCGGTTTCTCTGTGCCTGGCAGACTCGTGTTTGACAGAATGTAAACCAGCCGACCGAATCGGGCCACATGGGCTCCATCTGAAAGGGCAGGAGCTCGTCTCTGGAGCTGGCCAATCAGAGTCGCGATTCAGCTGTCATGGTTGGAGGAAACGGTGGTGGGATGGCCACACAGGAAGTCAGTTTAAAGCTAATTCAGCCCCTTGGACAACACAGCACAGGGCAGAGCTGCTAACCTGTGGCAAGTGAACTTTGAGCATGTTGTGTTTTTGACACGTTGACCACAATCACTCTGGACATGGTCGCTCCGTTTCCGCCGTACAGTTCTGCTGTGACTGTAAACAGCGCCCCCCCCCCCCCCCCCCCCCCCCCCCCCCCCCCCCCCCCCCCAAGATGTGCCAAGATCACGTGCATTCCCATCACTGCTCTTCATTACCCATCAGCCCAATTTGATTGGTTTTGTGAATAAACAGACAAGCCCGTCCTTTCCGTCTGGTCTGGCCTCGCTCACGCCGTGCCACCTTAACAGAACAACACAATTAAGGGTCACTTCTCATTAGTCTGTGTCCAAGAGGGGACATGGAGACACACACAGTTTGCTTATTAGCGCCCGCCTGGAAACAAAATGTCCCCGCGCTTTCACTAACAATCCATGGTCATAATCAAAGGTTTTGATTCCTTATATTTACTTTGTGAGCCGGGGGTCACAGTAACAAGCGTCTTTGACATCCAGATGGAACCAAAATCAATTTTAGTTCAGAGTTTAATTTGAGTCCAGCAGGGAAACCACGAGGGAGACATTTTCTCATAGAGCTCCAGCATCGAATTCCCTCTAATCTCGATGAGAGATTAGATTGGAACGGGAGGAATCTATAATTCGAATGATCGTTTTGCAGGAGTCAAATCAAATATGCTGAGCAGCAAATAATAACTTGAAGTCATTCCTACTGTGAATAAATGATTCTGTGTGTATCTGACTTGGAATGGGCTTTTCATAGAGAGAGAGAGCTAGAGCTAGGTCTAATGGTCTTAAATAGATGTATGGTTACAGCATTAAGAAATCACGGTATAAATAAACCTGCAGACGGGGCACGCATCCATTAAACCTAATTCATAATCCCAAATATGACACAGTGATAAATTTAGCACTCTAATGTCGCTTCAGAGGTTTAACAGAGATATGCACTCTGCAAAATCTTAAGTTTCGCAGCTTCCTCTTCCTTTTCCCTGGGGCCAAATTTGCAAAAGCGGGTCATCCCAGACTTCATCTCCTCCCCTTAGTAGAGAAGTCTTATTCATCTATCATAAAGCTTCCCAGAGGATTTCCCTGGCAATGTAAATTGGGGGTTCTCAAACAGCGCGAGTTTAGGAAAAATGCATCTCGCAGCGAGCCACTCCTACTTTGTTCTCCCTTCCCTCCTCGCCCGGGCTCCCCCGGCCCCTTCTCCCTTATCTGTCTGCTGTGTTATCTGCTTGCGAAGGTCAGACAGGCTTCAGGCGATCACTTGTGATAAAGACAGGATGTGGAGATGGGAGGGAGGGGGCAGAGGAGGCCAGGTTGAGACGGGGGGCCTGGCATGAACGGGTCGTGTCCAGCTGCTGATGGTCGTATCTGAACGGGCCCCCACCCCCATGATAGCGCCCGGCGCTTTTATTCAGGCCACCTCCCAGGTGCGCTGAATGTCCCGAGAAAAAGATTATCAAGTTGTTCCATTTATCAGGGGGTGATTCGCTAACTCGCTGCGGTTTATCCAGTTTCATTTCAAGCCTCTCGGAATCCTCGATGCGCGCTGTCAGGGCGACGCCGAGGAGGAGGAAGTTGGGAGCGAGGAAAGTTGAAGAATGTTGATAGGCGGCAAAGAAGAGGATCTTGTAACACCTGCACATTCCCACACAAGGCTCTGGGGAGCGATAGCTGCACCACAGAGACTCGCTCATCCCTCACTCTCTCTCCTCTGTGGTAAGAAATGGATCAGGGCTGGTGAGAGCCCAAGGCCCCGATTCCTTCAATATCCTCCCTGTGTTCTACGCTGTGATCTCGGATTGACTGATTCTCTCCCAGGCAACAGCGGAAAGAAATGAAGCATCTTCTTCAATGTTTGATTCATTCCAGATAAATATCAGACGGTAGTTTGAGCTGATTCAAAGCCTGGGTTGGTGATCCTGTAAAAAGCGGAGGCTTCAACACACGCATCCCGTCCCCTCCGCAGAGGGCGGCGAACGGCGTCCTGCAGCGTGCGGTTGTCTCAGACAAAAGAGAAGAAGCACTGTGAGGATTCGGGTTCTGATTCAGGGGCTTTTTATCTGTGACTCCCCCCCCCCGCCCCCCCCCTCCTCCTCACGAAACAACCTGACATTTGAGCCGTGTGATAAAACAACGGCCTCGCCCGGCTTGAGCCTGAGAGCGCACCAAAGCAAAGACAATAAAGAGCCGAGGCGTTGTAGAAACTCCCGACAACACAAACACACACATGCAAACACAAACATATTTCTTCTTCTCCCCTCCACTAAGGGAATGGGAGCTCTATTAAATAATTCAAATGGCTGTCCTAGGATGCCAATCAGAAATACTACAGCCATAAAAGCCGTGTCTATACTTGGTGCAGAGTGGAGGCCCTGCAGCAAATGAAGGCATTATTCTTGTTATCCTCCGGAGGATGCGGCAGCGCTAGTATTTCTTCTTCTTTTGCTTGTCATCGATTTATTTCTTTATTTATTCCCCGGGAGCGAGGAGAGATGTTTAGGTTCTGAAGCAGGACATATCTGCGGGGGGAAAGCGACTGTCAGCCTACTTTATCCCCATTTGAATAGTGCCTCGCTGCTCGCTCCAAGGTGAAACGCGCCGCCGCCGCCGTCGGAAACTGGGTTCGGAGGAAAAACTGCCACGGCAGAATCGCTGCGGCACCGGAGGTACCAGGCTGCAAACCCCTCCCCAAACCCCCACCCACTTTAGCTTGGTCCTAGTAAGTTATCTGTGCTGTTAAAGGATGAATTATTCATCACTGATCGGGGCCGGGTTGTGGTTTTACTCAGTGTTTCTGTGTGAGGGGGATTTGAAACCTTTACAGATGAATCTAAGCCCAGCAGTTTCACCAGTAATTGCATTTAATATTTTAATGGTAGAAGAAAATTAAAAATAAAAAAGAGGAGGCATTAGTTAAAGCGGGCGTGAGATAAATCAATTTATAGTTTCAACACAGCAGAAGATACGATTCACAGATATCTGTCAAATAAAGACGGTAACATTAATGGAAGTGTTACTATAGCGACGCTGAGTGTGAGAAGATGGATACGTACAAATTCAGATTGTGATCGTCTTTTTAATTATGCAGCTCCCAGTCGCTCCAGTGTTCAGACGCAGAGCTGCAGCACTCATTCGCTCAGGTATCTGTTGATACATAAACAATTTCAATCTTTTCTCCCAGCACATGTCGTGTTTATTACCCGGCTGTTCTGTTTTCAGCCCGGTCCTTTGGTCTGTTGGTTTGTTTTTCTGCTGTAAGAACCCGTACAATCTGGACATGGATTTTTTTTTAAAATAGGGCTGGATAATAAATAGTTATTAGTCAGGAAAGCTTTTTGGTGCACTGCTGTTCTCTGAAGCCACTTCAATGTCCTCACCCCACAAAGTGCACACTGTGACAGACGGACATTTTCACCGACGTCCTGGTGAAGACAAACTGACATTGATGGCTGATTTCTCTGAGTGTGTTTAACTTGGTGCAGCTTGGTTGAATTTAAAAGGACCGTTGGGTCTTTGAGTGCCATTCTAGTTAATGAAAGTGTTTTTAGAACGACAGGGAACATGTGAAGATCGTCTTACACTAATAATGACTGTGATTTTCTTGTAATTATGCGGCAAAAAAAAAAAAAAAAAAACCTGCGCCACGAATTCCCTCCGGTGTAATTTGTAGTAATTGTAAGAACCGCATTTGTGCAATTTCAATAACTGCAACGAGAATGAATTTAAACAGCCGATTTTAGACTGCTACTCTTACATTTCCTCATGTTCTAATGTGCTTTCATCGTATCTATGATCATGTATTTGCCGAGCACGTAACCAGTCCTATTTTTTTTCCCTTTCCAACACGATAGCTCACGTCCAGGCCCCCATCTCGCTCTTTTCAAACTTAAATCATATTCCATGCATAAAAAACAGCTAAGGTCTGTCAAAAAATTTGAAATGCATATTTTTGACCAGTGAAATGAAACCTTAAAAAAAATAAATAAATTCAGACGTGTATGACACTTCTGCGGTTCTCCGGCGTGCGAGCAAATGGTAATGACGCAACATTTACTCGCGATCTATTATCTTTTTTCCCGTCCATTGACTGAATGACAGGCTGTAATGGAAATGCACAGATGAATTCAGTAATGGTGGGATATACAGGAGGTGACAGGGATGGAGAGTGTGGTGGGTGGGAGGATGGTGGGGGGGGGGGGGGGGGGGGGGGGGACGGGGCAAGAGAAGAGGGGGGGGGGGGGGGGGGGGGGGGGGGGGGGGGGGGGGCGTCATGCTGCCATGACAATGATGGGACGAGAACTATTCATCTATTATTTAGTGTGCTGCACTTACTAGTATAAAGTTGCTAATTACTTTTCAGCATGAACCATCAGTGTAAAAACTCTTTTATCAATTGGTCATGCATAATGTTCCTTCTTAATATTATTTTATTTACATCATATTTCTTCTGGTCATTAACTTAGTTTTAATGGATGGGCCTTAAATAAACCAGATGATGTAATAATGATCATCTGGATGTTTTTGTGTCCCAAACTCAAAGTAGCTGCTGAAAGTTCCACGTCAGTGATCACAGCAAACACAGCAAATGACAGCGACTGTTGCAGACTGCACCCAGGACTTAATCTAATGACAGGGTTTCCTCCGTTTCAGTGTTTTCGTCCTCATTCATTTTTAATTTCTCATTTCCATTTCCTGCAATGAGAACTTTTCACTTGTGTCCCGACCAAACACCAACAACCGCCCACGTGCCATCGCAGGCACAGCCAAAAAAAAAAAAAAACAAACAAAACAAATTAAAATCCAAAAAGCTTCCAGGAAAGCATGTTTTCCTCCACTTAGCAGGCAACAGATATTCAGCAATCTGACTGTGAGGCGAGCTTCCCAGAGAAGCCCAGGAGTCCATCCTCAAACTGCTAATGGACAATTTAACCACCACTCTCTGCTCGGCCTCCCCTGGAACCAATAACCCCTCCACCCAGCCTGCTCCCACTTATCCATTTGGTTACCTTGACATGATGTCACTGTCAGGGGACGGCTCCTCGTGCGCGGCCCGTGCGCCTCCGCGCACGTGGCGCAGGGAGACAGCTGAGGTCATTACTCATTGATAAGGCCCCCGTGGAGCGCTCCTGTTATCTCCCCTGCCCGGGGACTCCCCAGAGCAGCCTCCACAATTAGCCACCTCACCCTGGCTATTTACCCCAGTGACAAGTGCCCCGGCCCCACACTGTGGCTGAGGCAGCCTGGGACTGACACCCCCCAGTGGCACTGTTTAACATGGGCGCTTATGAAATCCCTCGACGTGCACCTCATCCACCCCCCACCCACAGACCACCAGCTGTAGGCAAGTACATTTTAAATGAATATTAATAAATACTTACATGTGGTATTATACCCATATAGTGGCTTATCTTATTGCTATGCATGCATGTATATTTAAACATTTTATGCGGTATAAATTAGCCTCTGCAAACAGTGAGTTCCATCTAGCACACATGTTAAACTCTATAGTCTGAACCGTACTTATGCACGGCTTTGATTGTTTGCCGTGGAGGCTTCGAGTTCAGCAGCTCTTCCGTCTGTTTGTTCGGGGGCCGGTGACGTGCGTCAGCGCTGGGCCACGTTACCGCGCCACTTTCCCGGGGTCAGTGCCAGTGTGAGGTGCATAAAGGAAAACAAGTGAGCGTCCGTATTCATAATTCATCATCCGCTCCTTCAGTTAACATCCGCTTTTTATTAACCGGGGATGAAAAAGGCTCTTCTGACCGCGTTGGATCACCGCGGCTCCCATCAGATACGATCACACTGTGCTGAGTAACGACTTCCTTTGTCGCTGCAGAAGAGCGTATTATTCCAAGTTCTGTGAGTCTCAGGGCTCCACTTGTATCAGTCACAGAGCAGGACAGGGCTCATCTCCACTGTGTGTGGAAATAGCTGAAATGCTGGCAGGGTAATCTATCAATATTCTCTTCTGTCTGCGCTGGAGGACCTTGTGACTGGAACTTGTTTGAGAGTGCAATGCGGGATAAAGTGACTATTTCGAAACCTGGTATTTGCCTCCTCCCTGCCGAGTGTATGTTTTAAACACACTCACAGGCGGTGGAAGAGCCCGCCCACACCAAGGGGGGCTGGCCACATAGAGACTGTATGGTCTGCAGTTTGGTGAATGAAGGTAGGAGGCAGCATAAGCAATTAAACGTCCGTCTGGTACAAAGGGAATAAAAGACCTATGTGGTTTATGTAAACTAGAGCTGCGAATGTGTTCAAGGAGACAGTCTAGACACGGGGAGAGACACCATTCAGGGACAACAAGCAGTCAACTTAGAATTCAAGACACTTGGACTTAATCTGCCACATTGACAAAAAGGAATTGAATATTTCCAGAACTTTACAATAATAAGCCTCTTTCAATTATAATAATATGTAATTTTCCAAAACAATTATTTTGAAATAAAAATGCCTGGCTAAATAGTAGTTCCCCAAAGTTATAGATTTCATTTGAACCACACAAGATACAATATTATGTGAAAGACACATTGCAAATATTCCACTGTTTTATGAAATTGGACGCTTTTGAATTCGCTCCAAGGTGAGTATATATATATATATATATATATATGGCCACTTTTTATTTACAGCTCCAATATTCTGTCTAATTGAATCTCGTCACCAACTCCAGAGGGAAATCCCTCAGAGTTCAGCTGCTACGTGATCCACCGTGTTTGACAGCTGGTGGCGAACGGAACCATCTGGTGCCGGACAAGCAGCTCGCGATCGCTTTATCAGAGCCGGTTCCTGAAAAGCAGCTGCCTGCTGTGGTTTAATTGGCGAGGAAGAATCAAACAAGTCCAGTTGTGAACAACACAACCAAAGACATTGATCTGGGTGATGCTGCTGTTGGCAGAGAGAACGGAAAGTTAGAGATGGTATCATTTTAATTTCTGTGACATCCTTTTGTGGCTCAATCTGATTTATTATTATCACACTAACTCCGACTCACTGATGCATTACCGGCCCGTGGCGAGGCGTCACATGTCAGACGGCGGTGATAATGATGCTCCTCAGCTTCTCTCCCACTCTGACCATGACCTGACAGCCAGAAGGGAGCACGCTAAAGAACACGTCTGCTGTTTCATCTCATTCCTCTTTAATGGCAGTGAACATTAACAGCCATCTTGAGTTGTCCTGCAGGTCATGTGTCTCTGGCTCTTCTTCAGACACATATTTTATATTCTAATATTCGAAAGCTCAGCCCGCCACATGTGTAGTGGACTTTGTGAAGGACGACACGTCAGCGCTGCTTAACACGCAGGGCCGGACGTCGCGTGCAGTTTGGTCCTGCAGCCGCCGAAGTGGCCTCGCTCTCTCTCTCTCTCTCACTTGATGTGCTTCCTTAATCAGAGCAAAATGTCTCCTTTCTTTATTATTTCAAGACACGCGCTGAGCCAATTAGCCGATCATTACGGCAAGGCAGGTGGTGCACTAATACAAGATAACAACATACCTTGGGCATTGGGAGCCACCGCTCTGCTCAGGGCTTCTCAGCAACATCGCACAGTTCGGCACGGGTCTAATTGGGTTGTGGAACATGGGGAGGGACGTGGGGGGGGGGGGGGGGGATCAGAAAAAAAAAGGGGGGGGGGGGGGGGGGGGATGATCAGAAAAAAAAAAAAACTGGAGCTTTAATGGTCGGAGAAGGACGTTGGCTTTATCCAAAAAGGACAAGAACTGATTTAATTGTTAATAATGGAGAGTACAGTCTGAGTCTTCGGCCGGGGAAGTTGATGAGTGTGTAAAATGTTGACGGAACTTTTTCCAGTAGGTGGATGAACACTTCCCCGAGTTCCTTCTCGACGCCAATGTGCCGGCTGCACATGTTTCCCTGCGTCCCATTTCCTAACTGTCAGTACATAAATGCATCTCATGAATGCACGATGAGGGAGGAACGAGCTCTGTCTGTCACCGTGTGCACCTGGCAATGAAATACAATCCACCATCTCTAAATTGAAGGCGCACCCTGTGCTGGAGACGTAACTGCAGCCGCGGCTGAACCAAGTTGCGATTTCGAATCTTTCAAATAAACCGTCGGTTTCGTCATTTGCGGAAAAAATGGCGATCGGAATTGGGCCCGCGATGTTAAATCCTCGCTCGTTATTCTAACATCCTTCCCGTCGTGGCGATCAAGAGGAGTTGAGGCTCGATCAAAACACACTCGCTCGTCCTCGCCTGAAAATAACGTTTGACAAGTGAAGGGATCCAGGGGGCGAGGGGTGAATGTGCATTACAACGAAAGCAAACCCACAGTCAGAGAGTGTCAGAAGTAGTTTGCCTCCATTACAGTACCCCCCCCCGCCGCGGTCACACATCTGCTATTCGAGGTAACAACATTTAACGGAATCGCGGCGCCCCTCTTTCATTACGTTAGCACCTCCGAGGGGCAGGATGCTGCGTCGCTACCCCCCTGCTTTTGACTGACACGGTGGTGATGAGCAATGATAGCTGCCAGAGCTCCGAGGGAGCATCTAAATGAACTGACACGGGCAGCGTGAAGACACCTCCCGCCAAATCCACTGACAACATTATTATACTAAGGGCTTGATATAGGATGATGAGGCCCGGAGAATCGATGAGATTGATGCGCGGCTCTCGGCATGTGGTTCCTCACCTTTTTATTTTGGACGGGCGCTCAGAGCGCTGGATCTGACCGCTGCCGCGTTCTCAGTTTTACACAAACAGGACAGGAAACATGGTGGAAGCCATTTAGGGACGGAAAACCGCGACGTTATTGGGTTTTGGACGAGGCCGTTCGCTCACTCAGGAGGTGGTGACGACCTCAAACTGAGCTGAATATTGAAAGTTAATTTGCCAGGATCCTGGACACATGACTCCAAATCAAATGTGAACTCAGAGTGGTTAAGTAAGAAATAAAAAAAAAAAAAATTCAGATTAAAATACAGAACCTAATAAAACAAAAATAAGTTCACAGGCATAACAAGAAATACAACTTATTAAAAAATGAAGGCTGGATACTTGAAGATATTGTGCAGTGTGTGTGTGTCTGTGTGTGTGTGTGTGTGTGTGTGTGGAATAATTACAGATTGTTTAATTGCACAGAGCTGATTGCACTTTGTATTTAAGAGTCCCATAGCCTGAGGGGAGATGTCTTTTCCTCCTCCGCTCCAGGTTTCAGGGTTCCCAGCGTGTTTCTGCTCATGTTTACCGTCGGTGATGTTTGCGGGAGACACAATCCTCCGGCAAGAACGTTATTTATTTCTTTGAAATCATCCCTGAAAGATAGCATACCTGAGCCGAATCAGTAATCAGCTGCCTCCTCATCGTCATCCGCTCGTGTGGTCTTGACCGGCGTCTTGCTCGATGTCCTCACGCGGACCACGCGGTCATCGGCGTCCGTGTGACCGACACCAGGCGGCTTCACTGGCAATAAGTTGACGGACCTCAGACGATGTTCTGCTCGTCTGAGGAGCGGCAGCTGTGCCACTCCAACTGTGAATCCCGCATTCGAATGATGGAATAATAATTACACAATATTTCATGTTCACGTCAATCTAGGAAGTTAAAGATTTTAATTAATACTAAATTCCTTCTCTTGCTGTAATGTTTTCCCCACGCTAGTCAAACATCTGCGTACAATGAAGCTGTGCCACACAACAGCGCCCACGTTTCGCCGCCATATGTCCTGCGCAACTGTTGCCTGGCGTCAAATCTGCAGTCAGAGGTAATGAGACATGCGGTTTTCCTGAATTAATATTAAAGAGAAAAACAAACATAAAGCAGCGATAGCAGCAGTCGGCTTATTTTTAAGGCCCCAAATGAATCAAACAAGAACAACCTGACTGTTCACCTCTGATTTCTCAGAATTCTTCTGCACAGGGAGGAAAAACACACAGTCACACACCAGGGGAGGAAATATACTTTAAGGTTTATCCGGCTAGTGTGCAATCGCAGGCTGCTTGCTCAGGGAAATGGGCGCCCCTGGGCTACATCCCCTCCCCACGGCTGCTCACGGGGAGATATTCCAAGAAAGAAAAGGGAGGATGCCGGCGTGTTAGCGGAGTGTGAGGGTAGGTGGTCCGGAGAGGGAAAAGGAGGAAGAAGGAAGCAGCAGCGAGTGCTTGAGATCAGTCTCTTTCATTGTTATTATTATATATATATATTTTATTTTTTTTTAAATGGGAAACCTTGTACATGTAATGACTTTACTTTCTGGCAACTCACGGCCGTGCTCTCCTCGACGTGTGAAGCCGTGCCACGAAATCCATCAGCCCACTCAGTCATTTAGAGAGAGAGAGGGGGGAGGGTTCTTTCTTTTATTTGTGCCGCCAACTGCACATTGCACATTGTCCTTACCTCTTATACTGTCCCATTTTCATTGTTCAATAATTTTGAATAAACACATCACTGAGAGATCAAGATTTGATCCTCCACTTCCTGTTTTGGTCTCAAGTTCTCCCTCAATCCCCCCCCTCCGTTCTAGATGCTCACCTCACCCTCCTGGAATAGTGACCACCTGTTCCTCCCAACCGCCTCTATTTACTCCAGCATATGCCGAGCTGCAGCTTCCCGGTGGCGGAAGCGTATAGAGCTCATGCATTACGCTGTAAATTAATCCTCCCCCGCCCCCTCCCCCCCACAACACTTCATTTATTTATTTGCTTTCCCTGCATAACAGTTACACTGGTAAGAAAAGGGCCACCACCTGGGGCGGGGAACATTTCCAGGTTGATCGTAGCAATTGACTCGAGGTTTCGATTAAAATAATATAATAAAATAAAGGCTTACATGAGTCGCATTAACTCTCCAGCCCTTGTCCACCGAAAATATACATGCACAGACACAACCCGGCGCCGGAGGAGCAGTGAGGAGTAAACCTCCGATGGCTCAGTGAGATACCTCAGCTGAGTCACGTCAGGAGCAATCATGACACAAGTGACCAAAAGCAGCGCTGAACAACTAGACTCTGTGACCCGCTGCGTCCCAAGATGAATTTGGACATAAAATAGGCCACGCAGACAAGAGGAAATTTGCCCTGTGGCAGTCGCCCGTCTTTGTGTACAACTCATAAAGGCTAATATTACCTTGTCCTTGCGGTTATTGCTTTGTGCCGTCCTGGGTGGATTTGCGTCTGTGACCTGGAAAAATGATCTTGAGAGAAAGACCAAGGTAACGGTTTAATTCCGCCGAACTGTGCACCGGCGGGCTCTGCGTGCGTCTGGCTATAGGGAGAATCATTAGGACAATCTCACAAGTGTCTCCCACACGGAGCGTCGGAATGAATTCCTTTGGAAGAGGTATTTGCATAAATACAAAGTGCTTCAGAAATCAACAAATTAGCATTTTATTTCCGAGGGTTTGAAGGCAGCTGGATTCGTCTCAAGTCACTTTTCAGAAAAGTGTTGTTGTTTGCAAAAAAAGAAAAGTTGTTGGGGAAAAAGGGGCAGGAAGGGAAATTAGAATTACACCCAGGATTTGATGTAGTTACCACACTTCCTGTAGCTTCTATAGAGATGATACACAGAAGTACTTTGTGTACTACGTCCCTGTCTCGGCTGTTGTTGTTGTTGTTGATGGACAAAAACCTGTTCTTTACTGTGGGTTTGTATATTTGTATTTTATATTTGTATATATTTACAGAAGCAGGTGTTTACACTGTTAATGGTCAAATCCATTTAGCAGTTTGCAAACCTTTTTCAAAGCTCAGCCATTGATTCAGAGGCCAGTCATCTTCCAGAAGTGGATTTGATTTCGGCTCGAGCCTAAATGGATTCAGACCAGACACAGATGACGGTCCAAACGTTGATGGTCACCTCCTTAAAGGTTGCCCCGAATCCTTCTCCTCTGAGTTTGATCTACAATAACTAAGATTTGTGATGCAGTTTAACATCAATTAATATCTACATTTACAATAAATGGTGTATAGATTGACTCATGTAGATATAAAACAAACCCAGTAAATCACAAAGAGGCAGAATAAATATCTAAACGTCTTTGCATTTGTTCAGTTTCAGTTTGTCTTGATGTAATTATGAAACATATTGAGCCTGTACGATAAACCAACCATAAAGATATTGCTTTCCAGAATCGTAACAGTGGCTTTGCTGTGCAATATCTCCAAACGTCCATCTGCAGAGAAATAAATAGGTTTTCTCTGTCAAGCACATTTTTCCTCTTTGTTGAGACAATCATGACTGTGAGGCACTGTAGAAGCAAAATGCGAATCGCTTACCCGCGCAGCCACAGAGAAGAAAGCGGTGTTGACAGCATCAGCACATTCCAGCGCCGCGCTGCTATCTCATATCATGCAGCCATCTGATGACTCTGATGTTGTAGATTTCTTCATGAAATAAACATTTCAGGAGAGAACGATTCCAGAGCAGAGACGAAAAGACAAAGCGGACGAGCAGTGAGATGGAATAACAGGAGCTGTGTTGGGTAACCTGAGCTGACACTGACCCATTTATCTCCCTGTCTGGTGCAAAGGAGCAAAATCTGGAGCCCAGAAAGGTCACAGAGAAGAAACCTGATTGTGGAGCCATGCAGACCATTACTGATACAAGGACACGGCACAACTTTCAGACTTTAAGAAGAAGCTCTGTTTTTGCCATTCTGAGCTTTTCTGCTGGCGAGACCAAATGTTTACTGTGGCTTCAGGCGGTATTTAGACCTTTTCACATTTTGTAGATGTAATTGTGTTGCACTCAGCTGGGATTGGTCGCAGCGCTCAGACAATACGCTGGATGGACGTGAGATTTATAGACAAATATGATAATATACACATCTTTATTTATCCCCACACATGAACTCAGGCAGTTGATCCAACATCTCCTCTCACGTATCATCAGATTGTTTAAGAATCATCTGTCTTGCAGCGCTGAGACCTTTCAATACTCAAAATGAGCTTCTGTGCCACAGAGGCCTGATTGATTGCGTGAGGTGCCGGACTCAAGAAGCTTTGTTTGAGTGATTGTTGGATTCAAGGTCCCCCTCCTCTGACCGCGGCCATTCTCTCCTGGAAAACTGAGCGCATTGTTCTGAACCGTTGCCCCCGATCTATTTGGTTATCTTGACCTCACTAGTTAGATTTAGTCGCAGTTACAAAAACGCTGGGTTGTGTCTTTCTGTGTCCGATCGATTCTGCTCGCCACAGGTTTAGTGTGGATTGATGGGCAAAAAAAAAAAAAAAAAAATCAATGGGCAATTAAAACTTCCGGCACAATAGATTATAAAGTACAGAAAGTAAAAGGAGCCAGACATTTCCGGAAGTTACCGTGTGGAGCATTTTCCCAACCGGGGCTACACATATGAATATTTACATCTGAATGTAGAATGATGTACTAACGTGCTCAGGTTGGATATTTACCACCATGTCAGTAGTGAAATAAACTGCGCATTTATAACTTAATTAAATATTTAAGAAATAATGTATATTATTTAAATCTATCAAACAGTTCATTCCGGCCGCTGAAGGTCAGAGCAATTGCTGACATCATTCATATTTATCCGCCGCGGTCCATGAAGGAAGTGTTCTAGCAATCCTGGTCATAATTGATTGGAGGTTTTAATCTGAATAGAGTTTGTGGACCAACCTTGTGGCTTTAGAAAACCAACAAGTGTAATGTTCAATCAATATGAAGAATCCAGGCCACAAAACAACGGGTTTAAAATAAAGGCTCTTTTAACTGCTGAGCGTGATCAATACGAGCTCCATGGATCCCTCAGAGACTCTGTCCTTCTGGGTTCAAGTGGATTTTGCCATCTTGTTGTTTGGCAGCTTTGAAACTGAGGCATCCTTGGAGCCTTAATGTTGACATGGCTCGCTCTTTTCTGTTTTAGACGTCGGCCGTTGATTGAGCTTTCGAGGATCAGATAGCCTTGGAGGGAAAACACTCTGAAGAGAGCTGTGGTAAATAATATGATGGAAACACACACACACAGTGTTCAATAAGATTACCCTGAAAACCACGTTACAAGGCAGGAGGGAGAAAAAAAGGCAGAGGGGAGGACAGAGGAGGGAAAGTGGAAACTGTACGCCAAGCTTTGTAAAACATCGGGGATGAAACATCGCTTTCCTCATAAGATGATTATGTTGTTAAATGAGATATGGCAATACTCTTGTAAGCGCTTAATCCAAGGATCTCCAGCTGCCATGCAAATGTAGCAGATGTCAGCAGGATGACACAAAGCCGAGGAGTGAGGAACCCAAAAATCCCTCCCTCCCTCCCTCGCCGCTGTGGAAGGTGGTCGCTGGCGGCTCATTGTGCTAATGTCTTATTCAGTCGGCCACAATTCGCAAAACTGTTTTTGTTTTCCTCCGAGAAGGAAGACGAGGAGGAGGAGGAGGAGGAGCAGAAGCCTTTCAGGGAGTTTTTTTTTTTTTTTTTTCTGAAGTTCCTCAAACTCGGTAATTCTCATAAGTTCGCACCAACTTCTAAGACGCGGCTTCCCGTGTGAAGTTCCCTCTCGGCTCTTGGCGGCGCTTTCATGCAGCTCCCCGGGTGTTCCCTGGTGGGATGTTAGGGGCGGGTGGACCGAATCGGAGTGGATTTCCTTGGGGGACGTTAAAGTAAAATGTCTGATTCAAGCGCCCAGCCCCCCTCTCTGCTCTCTGGGTATCCACGTTGGTGACATCACGACTATGGAAGTGCCAGTGAGCCGCCACTCCGGGCCCATTAAATCAGATAGCATGATAATTTAGTCTAATTTGCCATCAGTCCCGCTAATTGCATCTGACTGTGGACTCCGCAGAGTATTGTAATTCCCTTGAACTGGTTAGAGTGACTGTGATGGGTTATGCTTGTACTTGGTTAATGGTAGGTGATGTATGATTTGTTTTGACTATTTTTCATCATTAGCTTTTTTCCTTTTAATACCAAAGTGGCGGAATCATTGAATAATTATGACCCATGATCGCCGGGCTCTCGGGAGATTGTCGGTTCCTATGTGTCGTCTGTAGTTTGAAGGAAGCCGAGGCGGCGGCTGAATGTATCATTTAAACCGTATCACTTCCCTCCAAACACAAAACAAAGCCGAGATGCGAAGCGCCGTATGACCGCATCGCGCGTCGAGATCAAGCTCGTCAAATCACAGCCGGTCGAAAGCAGTTACTGTTCATCCTGCCAGGAGGTGCTTTTTCCTCAGAAATGATGTCTCTCACTGCCCCCTTCTCTTTTCCTTCCCCTTTGCTATTCTCGCTCTCCCTCCATCCCTCCCTCCGTCTCCCCTGCGCGGCTCACAGAGCTTTGTGCTCATGTTTGAGTTCTCACTGGCTGACAGGTTGTCACAGATAATAAGTTTTAATTCCCCGTGTGGGACCCAGACTCACTTGCCTTGTAATTTCCTCATAATTTTATTCCCTTTTGAAGGCCCGGAATGGAGATTGGTGAGATGTCAGTTATAAGTGGCCGTAAGCTGCGATAGTAATGTATTCCACCGCGCTCAGACCGGACTCTTAGTCAAATTAAAGTGAATGAGGTGCATCCTTTCATGTTTTAATTTCGGGATAATATCGTCATGACGCGGGTGCACGAACGATGGAAGCCTTGTTGTCGAAGTAGCCTCAGTCCAACTTTCTAGTCTGTCTGTCAATGTATCCATCCATCCATACATGCATAGATAAGTAAATCCTTTTAAATAGTGTGATCAGGATGCAGAGAGAGAGAGAAAACGAGTGGAAGTGTGAGGACAGCGCGAGCAGAACGATAACACACTGTGCTTCAGACGCTGGTGAGTCATATGGATCTCACTCCAACCCCTGATCCCCATTTGTCCCAGCGGTGATGTGTCTAAACGCACCACAGCCGCTCTGATGGACACTCCGCCTTGAGCCCCTGTTCATCCCTTCCACCCCTCAATGCGACTCGCTCCCCATTCCAGAATAATGAGCCTTTCAGAAATTCAACTCAGGGATCCTGGTCCAGTGGTGTGCTCAGCAGCCCACGTTTCTTGCCTCTTCCCCCCTTTCCTTAAAGCCTCGGCTAGCCCCAGAGATTCCAAGCCCGGGAAATAAATATATTAAAAAAAAAAAAGGGCTCTCAGCTCGGTCGGCCAAGTGTGGCCGCTGTTTCAGCAGGATAAGTTGGCTGGGGGAATATTGTCCAAGTCCCCCTGAATGTAAACGAAGCAGCGTTTGCTCTCAGCGTGGACGCCTGGCATGTCTCGTGTCTTGGATGGCTGGTTAGGCATTCTCTCCCTCATAAAGGATGCAGCTGTGTCGTATGAGAAAGAAGAAGGAAAAGAAAAAAACAAAGACGCCTGTTCTGAATTTATGTCCAGCTGCCTTCCACTATTCCAGCCTAGCATTGTCACCATAAGGTTCACACTTTGTCTTCACCCCCCTCCCCTACTTCCCGCCAACCTGAACTGGGGACTGCCAGCAAAACACCGACTCATGACATCTTCCCCACACGCCGGGCATAATATAGAGAGTGTACTTTTTCCAGACAGCTGGATTATTTCAGTGAACACCCATATGCACATATTCAGCATCTGTGCCATTTTTCCCTGGACCTCCGTGTCATGGGTGTTCCAGGTGATTCCCTATGGATCCCCTGTGATGGATGCTCTTAATGAAGGCTGTTAATTTAAAGTCACCTGCAGGCTATAGCCGTTCCGCCCATAAGGCTGCATCATCGCCCATCCAATGTTCTCTGCGCGCTGACAGAGGCAGGCCCAGGGAGGAGTGAAGAGATGAAATTGGATTTGAAGCTCTGAGGCAGGTAATAAAAAGCAACACTGCCACACACACACACACACACTCACACCAAGGAATGTGATTTCCCCAAGTACCCCTGGCAGACATGTTGAATTTCTAGCCGTAATGTATAGGCGGCCGAGCTATTCATAACACGGAAGTACAGCGGCTGAAGCTTGTTTTCTCATTAAAAGAGCCTGCCCCGCTCGGAAATGTATGTATTCGGTGAACTCTGGTGTAATGTACGTCCATACATCAGTGGCAACCGGCCAACAGGGGGCGTGACGTTGGGGCCCTCACTCCAAACGTGGCGTTAATCGCACATTTAAATCAATTTCAAAATGTTTGTTATTGGGTAAAATGAATATCCTGCAGGAAGTTGAGTTTATTTGAAGCATTTTTTTCGGGCTGGAGAGCAAGAACTCTGTGGCTACGGGGGGAGAGCGGGGTGTCCTGTTTAATCGCAGTCTTCTCCATTTAGCACGCGCGCAAAGTGTCCTTGAGCGGAATACTGACGGCTGTGGGAAAAGAGGCGCTGCCCCGAGATGCACTCTGTGTGTGTGCGCGTGCAAAATACCCATTGACTTTTTGTCAGTGTGTTTAGACCCGTGTCTCATAAAGTCGAGAGCGAATCAAACAAACAGAGTAAACTTCAGAAGCGTTCAGGTCAAGGGAACTTCTGGAGAGACTGTCTGAAGAGTTCCAGCGGCTATTTGCTTGTTTAGTGAAGGAGAATTAAGTCGAGTTATTTGAAGTAGATGGGATGGAGGATTTATTTTTATTTTTTTTCAGATGGATATTCTTCGCATTATAGTAAGATGTCGATATTGTGATTCAGGGCCCAGGGTTATAAACAAATTGTGGACAAGACGATAATGCGAGATGACTTTTATGAAATTTTGTTAATGTAATAAGTGCTGCTTGTAAAAATGAAAAACATCTAACTTCTACTTGTGTTGCTCTGCCGCTGTGCGTCCCCGTGTTCTTTCTCCATGAGGTGCTCCGTACAATTTTACACTTGACAGAGTGCAACATGCAACAGAAAATATCTTTTGATGACAGACAGAAATAGCAGATAGGAAAATAAGAAAAAAAAGCAGCAGCAGCCGAGAGATGCATGGAGACACTTTTCAGACGCGTGGCGACAAAGTTCAGGCCTCGCCATCGAGAGAGAAGAAGAAAGTGACGTTCCACTCCTCGCATGGTGTTGAGCAGCGTAGTGAGAGTACTAACGTGTCATTCGTGGCCCTGTGTTTGCTCGCCGCTGTGTTCTCTGTATTGTCATTCACGTCAGATCCGGCTTTATCTCCTCTGGCAGCCTTTAGAAGAATACTCCCCGGGGCTTTATTGATGTAATGAGCTAAAGCCAATCGGCTCCTACAGAAAAGTAGATAGCGATCGATACTCACTTTCACATGCCTTTAGCCGCACGGCAGCCGGGGCGCCGGGACGTAGTTCAATGGATGCGGCGTGAAGTAAACTGTGGTAAACCAGGGGGCTTTGTGCACAATGGAGAAGTGGGTTTTGCGAAGCCTCTGGATGCCGTGTTTAACATGGCCGGCAGCAGGTGTCAGTCCTGCCTAAGCCTGACCTTGCGGAAAGGCAGCATATTTCAATTTCCCCTTCAGTAGTTCCAGAGTGCCGTCCGGAGAGGGTTGGGGAGACGGCTGCCCATGCAAAAGGGGCCCTCAGTAGCTTTCTATGCAGGCCACTAGAGCAGCAAGGATGGCCCCAGGCTGGAACTAAGCCCCGTCCCTGCCTCGCTGACACTGATCCGCCTCCTGTGCGTCGCCACACAGACTAAATAAAGCAACCGCGGTCAGCGCGGGGACACAGGGGTGGAAGGAAGTGGTGGTTTCTGCTTTGTGTCGTCTCGGTGAGTCTGTCGTAGCCTCTGCCAATAAAAAAAAAAAAAAAAAAAAAGTAATAAGTTTTCTCATTATAGTTTTCTCGTTACGCCTCTAATGTGGCGAAGGTGCAGTAAATACAGAGCTCGTTCCTCATTCTCCATCAGATGCTGGGTGAAGAAACATCATTAGTTTATTCTAATGTGTGACAATGGAGGCTGAGTGACACTAATGGGCGGGGCAGCACAAAGAAATGGCGTAAATCTTCGCACCGTGACGTTTCACTAAACAGCACATTGGTTCTTAAAATGCTCCAGGTCTTTAAGCGTGGTTTCGCTGGAGCTGCGAAGGGAGATGGGGCCACAGAGACAATTTCAAAAAACTGTGTTTTATTATTCATAATGGGGGGGGTGTGGGTAGGGGTAGAGCAGGCAGGCAACGTTTCAATCCGCCTGTCGAGCCTCCGCCCTGAAGATGCATTAGCAGGGAGCAGAATGGATTCTCCTCTTTCTGTCCAAATATCCCCAGTCAGCAAGGAGGATCTCAATCGAAAACATGTGAGCACCTTTCACTCGATTAAAGCAAGTACTTACGGGATGCCAGCGCAGCAGAATGCCGTTGTTGTGCAGAGACATCGGATGTAGCGGCGGTGATTAACGAGCGATTTACAGTGTGATTATAAACAATTCTGCTCATTAAAGCAATGAGATGTGATTAAGTTGTAAACAGAGCCGGACGGAGTGACTGCGCCGGGCCCCCCCCCCCCGCCCGCCCCCTCCACCGCTGGTGGATGGCGTTCACTTCAGGGCCACTCATGTGGCTGCCGCTCGCCAGAGAGGCGGCGGCGGAGAGAGATGAAGTGGGGAAAAGAAGGGACGGACTTCGCCGCCATCACTTTAAAAACATACAATAACCACGAGGTGACGGGGGGTCAAGTGGCTTGTACAGCGTCTTCAGCCGAGACAGTTTGATACAATAGACAGACGGACGGCGTTTAACCGCTTGATGTTATTGCAAAATAAGTGCTGCTCGTCACTCGGCCTGTGACAGGTCACGTGTCAAAGGTCAGGGCTCCCCGGGTTCTAACACTTTAGCCAACATTTGTCAGTTACAGCTCCCGTGATCCCGTGCAGCTTCACTGCAGCCAACTTCAGTTTGAGATGAAAGAAAAAGCGAGTGTGTCTCCTTTCAAATAACACACTGCACCGATTAATATTTTTATATGAACCATGGTTCAAATACATCATGTTAAAGGTGTGGAAAAACCCCACAGAGGATTCCCGCCCATCTGCTCTGAAAGCCTCGCTGGAAATAACCTTGAAGTGATATAAATATTTATATTTTCATCTAAACTATGAATGAGATTTCCGGAGTATATAACAGTTGCCGAAGATGTTGAATTTCGAGCAAGGTGAAATGCAGATATTGAATTGAAAAGAATGTGCTCAGAAGGGCTGAGCGATCCGGGGCGCATAATTTGATAAAAGTGACAAGTCGTACAAATCGAATGCGGAGGAGAGAGAATTAATAATTCAGACCCGCAGAATCCTCCCTGAGACAAGAGCGGGGGAAAAACAGAGGAATAAGAAATACGATCCCCGGGTGTCGGCTGCTCAGTTCCCGTTTCTTTACAGGTTTCATGAAATCTGGGACACTGAGTTATATATGTTTAGAAATCCCTGCATGTGTACTCGTGCAAAATATCTCTTCTTCCCAGATAAAGTCAGCAGCGATGAAAAGTGGCGGCGCTGAAATTCATTTTCTCAGTTCAGACAGACGCAACCTTCAGCGTTATCAGTTGGAAATTGCTGCAGGAAATGCACGGGGGGGTTCAAGTCAGGGTCAAGTGGAAATTGCTCTCCACTCAACCTGCGTGTGTTCAATAAAAAGACAACGTGCCTTTTGAATTTGCATTGATCCCATTGAAGCGGTGCCTGTCAGCCCGTCCGCAGGGGTTCATAACCCCGGCTGCTGCAGCCCACTGTCCTAAGTGATTCGGCGGAGGTGCAGTGACCTTCGCTATCTCCTTGTGGAGTAAAACTGTGTTGACTTGTTTATTGTTTTCCTCCGCCCTCCTCTGTGCCCTCTGTGTGCTTGTTTTTGATTCGCTCGGCCTCTGGTATGCTTCACAGAGATGCCCTTTCCGTGCATCGCCCTGGGTGCCGGTGGTGGTCTGGGACTTTTGTGGCGCCCCCGTCTCGGGTCGGAAAACCCTGTGGCTGTGCTTGTCCTCCACCTTGTGATGCATCCAGAGGATTAGTTTGTGTTTTCCTCTTCTCTCGCCCTCCCTCCCCTCCGTCTCTCTCTCTCTCTCTCTTGCGTTCACACGTGCTGGATATCGTTGCCAAAGCTCGGCGCCGCATCCACAGACCCTCAGGACTTGCTGATGGGGAGGCCAGCGTTCACACTCAGCCGCGTCGGCACACACATGCACGCACTGTCGTCCCGCCAACCGCCGTTTTTCCCCATGAATCCTGTGGCATTCGCCCGATAAGCTTCATCCTGCCAGTTTTTAGCTGCCTGGCGCTAAAACGCGTGTGAAGCCTCCGAGACATCCTCTATCGCTGCTCGCAAACATCATCATTTTGTAGCCGTCTGCGCTCTTTCAATGAATATGCCCGCCGCTGAACTGTGATCAACCTCTTGTATCAGCGTCCAACACCCAGATTCCTTTATTTTTTCACTCCCCCCCTCGAAAAAAAAAACAAATTATTTATGAACCACCTGATGCAGCTGACAAGCATTTGGCTCAATCTTCGGCTTAATCACACCCTCCTCTTCCTCCCTGTCCGTCCTCTAATTGGTTTAATGGGCAGTGAAACCGGGTCGGCTGGTTTCTTTTCGACTCGCTCTGGTTCAATTTACACTGGGAGTCACGTCAGGCAAAACAATTATTCTTCCTGAATTATTTTAACACAGGGAGGTTTTTATTATTTATTTTTTATTTTTTTCCTTTTTTTCCTGCGACTTGTAGAAAAAGCACCAGCCTCGTATTCTTGAGGGAGCCGGGAAATTGGTTGCTAAAATAAGGCTGACCTTGCACTTCTCGCAGTTCGGTTGGAGAATCTGACTAATGAGCCACGGTGTGCATCAATGAGGAGCACAGGGTGTCAACAAGAGGTACCTGAGTCCCCCCCATTACCCAGGATCCTTGTACGCAACATGCCGAGGCTACTCGGAGCATTATCACCAGAGAGAGAGGAGAAATGTGTTTCGTCCACATTTATTTTTAATGGCCTCTTAGTCGCACTTGTTTACACTAATTCTCAGTATTCTCACAAGAGCGCACAAATATTTTAAAGTGCGACGGCGGCCACATGTTTGTAGGTTTTACTGAGCGACAGCGCCCCCTATGTAGAGAAAAGACAGGCTTGACTGAGCACTGAACTGAACCGCATTGAAAAGGTTTTACCCACAATCCCCGGCTTGAATTTCCTGACTGAATATCCGAGGTTAATCTGAAATCGTTTTAACTCACCTACGGTTCAGCTTCTGTGAGCGAGTCTTACTTTGCTCCTGCAAGACCGTCTGGCTGTGATGGACGGATGGAGCACAACCAGAAATCGGCCACAATGCATACATTACCCACAATGCAGCTGGAGTCTCAGCCCTCGAGCAGAGATAAGGCGTGGGCCGCAGAGGTCTGGGAACCTCATTTCTCTCTAACTCCACACCCCCAGACTTTTATTTATTTATTTTTTCTTTCCAACACGAGTCTTCAGCTTCGACCTGTGACACCTCTTTGGGGAATTTATGAGATTCTTGCCGAGCTCCCTCTGGGGCCACAAATCGCTTTATACAACTTTTTTTTTTTTTTCCCCCACATAGATCTCCCCCAGAACCTGCAGACTTTGATGTGTAAAACCAGTGGAGCTCCTCTTTCAGGTTGTTCCAATAAAACAAGGAGTTGTAGGAGACATAAAGAATCATGTTCGTCCACTCTGTTTTTTTTTTTTTTTTTTCTATTTTAGGCTTCAGCCTATTTTATGATGTGCGCTCAAGCGCGGTTTGACGTGATAGGAAAAACACCAATGACCGTTAATGCGATGGTTGTGGGTTCAGGCCCGTTGTTTTTCATCATGGCCTAATCTCGTGTCTTGGGGGCAAAGTGTGACCACGCCACAACGTGCTCTGCCCGTTCTTCATTCATCCGAGGCGGACGCCAAGCCCTCTCGACGAAGAGCCGCCCCGGGGCTACGCTCTTCATCGCCGGAATAATTCCTCGTCCCGTCCGCTCTGATTGGGAGGGGAGCGAGAGGGGCCAGGAGACGCGCTGGCCTACATAATCATAATGAGCCCGGCCCGCTCACGTGGACGTGAGCTAACTCGGCCAGACATGAGGCTTAGGTAATAAGGGGAAGCAGAGTGACCTGGCTGTAAATCTACGTGGCCGAGGCGTGTGATCGCGTATCGATGAGCGCCCTGCTAATCTCCTGCGAGAGGTCCAACAGTGAGTGAGTGAGAGGGAGGAGAGTCAGCGGCCCCGAGGCACATCCCAGAGTAATAATGAGGCTCCGCCTGGCCTCATGATTACCTCACTCTGCCTGCCCCCCCAGGTCTGAGCATGTACAACACTATCATTCCAATCCATGACAGAACATATTTATACAACTATACAGGAAGTGAAAAATATTATTATTATTATTTTTTTTTTTTGTGCTTTTATAAACTGGTGTGATCTTCTAAACGGATGCTGGGAACCTTTAAAGTTCCCTGACAGGGGAATGGAGTTTGTTTGTGGAGCTCATGTTAGTTCTGTTTTTTCTTATTTGATATGATTCCCATTGTTCTGCGGGATGTGCAGTTTATGTCCTGGCTGTTTCATCTTTTATGGACCATGGTCTGAAGTTAAATTGGATTGAAGCGAACAGGTCCGGCGGCACGCACACACACACACACACACACAAGCAGCGAGCAATGCCAATGTTAATCTGAGCAAATGCACGGCCCATTAGCTGTTTTGCGGCAGTAATAAAATCCCTGTGCGAGATTCATGACTCTGTGCTTCCAGCCACTGTCGTGATGTAAGAGCAGCTTGAAGTTAACTGCACATCAAGTTTAGAATAAGCAATAAAAGCAGCCTCAAAGTAAAGATTGATCCGTCTCGTCTTTTGAACTCCGCCGCGCCATAACGTTACACACTACCACAGTTCCATTTCATGTGTGAATTGGTTATGAACGCGGAATTTCTCCAGGACAATAAAAAAAAAAGTCTCCCCAGTAATTAAACATCGTTCTTCTGCCGTATCCAATTAACACCATCACACCTTTGTGAAGATGTTTCCATTTCTGTCCTCCTGTAATTGTTCTGTTTTACAGTCTGTTCGCCGCACGACGCCGCGCTCCTCTTCCCTCCATCTGCCTCTCCTCTCATTCGAGGGGTTGTACAGTTTTATGTAAATAACGCGACAATGAAACGCCGAGACGACAGAACCTTCTCCTCTGAAATGACAAAACTGCCACCGTCGCACCCTCGTGCCGGCGCGCTCCGCTTTATCCTCCTGTGATCCCGTAAAGGTGGCGCCGCGTCACATGCTCACCCGATCCGACCTGACAACTGTCTCATTCATTTGCAGCCGCAGCTTGTTCCCGAAGTTACAAACAACAGCCTCTTGCATCTCCGGCGAAAAACTGTAAATGCTTGCAAAAAAAAAAAAAAGAGAGAGAAGTACTACGTCACCCTGAGGCCTCTCTCTCCCCCTCCCTCCTTCCTCCCTCTCTTTTCTTTTTCCACTGATCTACACCACAGACAACAGTGTATATATATAAAGGACCACGCTTATCTTATTTGAGCAGTTGCTTTAGGTATTTCTGCAAACTCCGCCGGGCTGGAATTATAAATCACCGTGAAACAAGATGGCAATCAGCGAGTATTGTTGCAAAGAAGACTAATGAAACCACCCACCCTGGTAAATGACCTGCAGATCTGCTGTGATACTGACTCCCCACAGTCACTGAGATGTGATATACTGGATGTCCCCCCCCCACCCGGTGCGACTCGCTAGCCAAGGCCAGATAAGGCCACCGAGGCAAAACAATGGCTCCCCTTTGTCCGTTTAGCCCATGTACGGGGAAACTCTTATTTCAGATTTGGGCCGTTGAAGCACCACGGAGGACGAGAGATTTCATTCTGAGCTGTGTGTGTTGGTGCAGACTGCTATTCCCCATGACAACACATGGTAATTGTAAATACGTAGTACAACCTTTCTTCAGAATAAATTAGCATGTGCACTATTGTTGCTGTGCTCCTCACACCGAGCTCACCGTGATCAAAGCAGCGAGTTTGTTTGAAGAATGAAGCGTTCAGCATATTTTAGGTTAACAAGAGCTGAGCTCCCCTCCCCGGCAGTTGGCTCAACCAGCCTCGTCTCATCACGTACGAGACGCCGACTATTTTTATCCTTCCTTTATAGCTATGTTCACACCTCACCATACATGGACGCGAGCGACGTGCCTCCCAACAGACAGATCATTATTGTCTCTGGCTGCCGAGCTAAATCACCTCATTTATCTCTGATTGGCTGTGACAGAGGCCTCCGCAGCCGCGGCGCAAACACGAGAGGTGATTTATTTTAAAAGAGCAGAAACACTTGTAGCGCCCGCAGGAAGCTGTGGCGCAACACGTGGCTTGATTCGGTGTGCGGGCGTTACAGAGTTAACCCGCTTTAGTCCAAGCTGGGTTCAATTTGGGTTAACGCTCTCACAGTCTGGTTGTGTTTGTGTTCTGTACTCTGCACGTGACTGTTTTACCTCAACCCCATCTGGTAAAGATAGAAGTGATATGTTGAGAGCAACCTTTTAATATTTCTCAGGAGACGACGTCCACATTAGGGAGGCCAGAACATTCCGTGATTTCAGGTCTCTTGTTTTCCTTCCTGTTGTTTCTGAAACAGTGGATGCTGTGGGTGAAGCCCAATCACTGCAGCCGCCTTCCCAGCATCCCACTCAGCCTCTGTTTGGCTGCTGGTCCGCGCTCTCACCTTAAAGTCCAAGAGGCGATTAACAGGATCATACTTCTAGCAAATGCCTTTTGTGATTTCCTGTGTGTGTTAGTGTGTGTGTGTGCCAACGTGTGTTTGTGTTCTCAGAAAGGATTAAGATAGAGTCTGAGTTATGGCAGCTGCCTTAAGAGGGAAATGGAAAGGGTGGGATCGAGGAAGAGAGACAGTGATGGAGGGAGTGAAAGAGCAAGTGTAAGAGAGGGAGACGGACCTGGCGCCCTGCACTCAGCACTTTCACTGACTTAGCACACCAGTGTGGATGTCACCCGGTCTTAAATCACTCCCAACCTTCTCTCAGCTCCATTTACAATTCAGGGAAATCCTCCTGCCTTGAGCCAGAGAGGTTGTTTTACTTAACTGTCTCAGGATACAAATATCAATTACTGTAATGCAGCTCCTGTTGAAGTGTGTGTGTGTGTGTGTGTGTGTGTGTGTGCGTGTCTGCTGAAAAGAGTTAATAAAGCAAGATAACAAAAGCTCTCCGATACGGCAACTCAATTGATCGCTCTCTTATGTGGAGCAAATTCTACTTGTAAAATACACAGATTTGTTAAAAAGATGTTCAGTTTTGGCTTTAAATGATTCCACTGATCATGATGTTGTTCTGTTTTCTGCAGACAGAGGGCGCTGTCCTCACAATCGAGGTGAGATCATTAGAATGAGCCAATGAACGGAATCATACTTCAGTTGATATTTTGGTTCGGACTAAACCAAAAAAAATCCGACAATGCTCATGTAAAGGCATCGACTGCCCTCTGAACGCTCTAATGGAGGGAACGTCTCGGACTGGACCGGGCCATTATCTATGAGCTGTGATCGATGGCCTGTGCACATTACAAATCACTCAGGACTGTGAGATTAGCATCATTAGCATGATGATAGGGAGAGGATGGATCTTAGGTTAATTACTGATGAAGAGTCTAATAAGCCCCCCCCCCCAAAGGGCCTCTGTAGGGCACTTGTGAGTGTACTTGGGAGTTGTGATGGCGAGTAAATGAAGATTCCGGACGCTCTGATCAAACACAGCTCTGTTGTAACTTTCGCATTTGTCTTTTCCATTAAGGAATTAACTGTAACATGTGGCACGTTTGCGCCCTGCATGAAAGCTGTGCAATGTTTTATTTTTATTTTGTTTGGATCTTCCTGCCCCTCGGCGTCTCTGTATCTGTTTCATCGACACTAAATCCTGAGTCCAGCACCGTGGAGACAAGAGCTGCACGCTCATGAACACAAGTTTCACACAGAGTCTCGGGTTTGTTTGGTCGCTGCAGAGCTGCAAGGCTCTTTGTCACTGGATTTATGTCCCTGGCTCCTCCCCTGGTACACACACACACACACACACACAACTGTGACTTTCCACTAAAGTTAAATAAATAAACAGGGATAATCACTGTTCCCCGACTTGCCAAAGTTAAGCTTGTGAGCTCTGCTGACTTTAAAACTAAGAGGAAACCGTATTAATATATTATTTCAGATTCTGTTGACTCCACTCAAATGGATGCAGCATAAACAATGCAACCTTTGCAATAACACGGGGCTGTTTAAGATCCGAGCCTCTTCTCCCCCATTTCCTGATTTGCAAACTGTGCTGTAAATAAATGTAAAACAGCTGCAAACACTGGGCGGGTTGTGTGCTTAGGCAGTATCGGCAAGCGGCGCGGATGCTGAGACTGCTGGCTGTGTCGTGGCTCGGCGTGTGGGCGCCGTCACGACGTTCGCCGGATGCTAATTCTCTGCCGGCGCCGCGTTGCCATTCATCCTCGGCGCCATATTTGCATCCGCGTTAATTTTGTATTCCTGCTCATCAGAGCCGCGGAACATTTGGCGAGAGCGGCCTGCTCCAAGTCGTGATGTGCTGAAGTTAATAACTAACCACTGCGTGGTTCAGACTGGTCTGAAAGCAGAGAGAGAAAGCTGAGCGTCTCAATCTGCTCATATAACATAGATGGTCTGTTATTTTTAAGCATGCATGCGCACCGCCGTCGCATGTCGGGCGTATCCATGGGGGACTGCTCTGTTCCTGTTCTGTTCCGCGGCCACTCTCTAAGTTGCCGATGTAACTTTTCCCTCACAGCTTGCTTCTTCGCACATTGTGAGAAAATCAAAACCCAAGGGCCGTCCCGGTTCAGAATCCCCACATTTTTCAACTTGTCTCCATTTTGAAACACAATGCTTAATTCCCCGGCCGCTATTGTACATAAATAACCGCTCTCCAGCTCCCGTCTACCAGAGATGGCTCGCCCCCATTAATGCGGTTTGTGCTGCTAAATTATTTAGCGGGGGAGATGAGTGAAATGTGTCGGTGATGAATACAAGAGAAAAGGGAAGGGCTCAGACGGAGCTCGGTAAGATAATGGTAAGGCGGCCGTCCCCTCTCATCCAGGACAAACTACGGTGGAAAGCAATAGTCTATTATATCAGGAACGCCCTTGGAGAAAGAAGCATTTTATCGCCTTTTTCCACTTTAACGACGCCACGGCCAGAAAACTCTGAGCTACACGCTGGATATATATGCATGAGCTCGTCCTTGGTGTCTCATTCACAAATGAAACTACCAAATTGGAGCGTCTCAGGGCATTGCTGTGCACAATGAAAGGATATGACGGGGTGTTTGTTTCGTCTGCGTGCCACTGAACTCCTTATAACCTTCACAAACATTAGGAGGAGCCGACAGTGTTAGTTTAGCACATTTATCCGCGCCGCAGAGGACAAACACCTCCATTATATAGATTTAGGTTTTGTTTTGAAATACTGGAAAGCGTTGTTAAATATTCAAAGCGCAAACGGTTTTGAAAAATAACGTTGTGGAGCATCGGAGCTCAGTTACTCATCTTCTCCCTCTTCTCCTCTCCGCTGTATTTCAGGAGACCTGTTGTCCGCGTCCTCCAGATGACATCATCAGGGTACAAATACATCAACTGTGTTGAATTTAAATCTGCGCACACGTGTTCGATGATTGAATAGCGAGTGTTTCTTTCACTGAAGGGAACCATGGCTGAACCAAAGGGGGCTTTGCCGGAACCTTTTAATGAGGTCACAGGTATTGTCACACGCGGCCCTTTGTGATTTTAATTAAACCATATCAAAGGATATCCTGGTCCTCAGTGGTGCCAATTAAACCTGGAGTATTTCTCTTAAACGGTGGTGATCATGTTGTTGAAGCAGTAATGAAACATTTTCAAGGCCTGAGCGCAGCCACAGTTTCTTCAGGTCACACTCGCTCCAAATCGTCTCCCGATAAGTGAGGTCGGTTAGCCATGATTGCCCCCTGGTGGCTGCTGGAAGTCAAGTTTGGCGTGTCGATTTTTCAGGAAACACACTTCAGATTTCGAGATGAATAAATATATATCTTCAAACGTTTCCATGCGGTTGAGCTAAAGCCTCAAAGCCTCCACACATGTCACATGCTGGAATGTGCATATACATGCAGACGAAGGAAAACAACATGGTTTCTATTAACGGCGATAAACACACAAAGATTTCATGTTGCTGTGGCTTTCTGGAGGAGAGAGAGAGCTTGGCTGGTTCCAGGCAAACAGGATTTCATCCACACAGATGGTGTGTGTTTGCAGGAGCCAGCCACAATGAAGGTTGTTATACTTTTATGTTTCCTTTGATACCAGACATATTAGTGGGTTCTTTGTTTCCCGACCACATCCACACTTGGAATGAATTTTTCATTTATTTCTGATCCAGTTCGGCTCCAAAGGAAACATCTTTCAAGTTGTTAAAATGCACAAATGAGCCTGACAATGGACGCTGTTTAGTGTTTTGACTCATCAATGTTCAATTCTTTTTTTTTTTTTTTTCACCAGATCCCATTCCAGCAGTTTGGAGCCAACTGTGCAGAAGGTAACTGATTCAAATATGGGTTTGCTGTTTCTCAGCTCATCTTTTTAATTCACACAATAAGAAAAAACAAAATAGACCGAATTCAACCAGATTGACAGGTGTTGTGTACTCACTGGTTTGACTGGCCTGACTGGTCCGGCCCTCCAGTGTCAGCTAAGAGAGAATCACAAGCATAAATAGTAGGACTCATCATATTCATATAGTCTCATTGAAGCAGTGAACTGTGTTCTCCTCTTAAATCACAGCCTTATCAATCCTCCCGCTCCACAGTGCCGCCCGTGTGCAGCCAGTTAAAGCGTGTGCAGGGCCTCCAGCTTCCAGTGCTCAGGTACGTGTCTTTGTGAAGCCTCGCTCGACTTGAAATTGATTTTTCCATAACCTGCTGTGATGTTACTGCCGTAAGTGAAGCAAGGAAACAGACCTGGCAGTGTGATGGGATATAAAACACGATGCAGAGGTAAGTATGGAACAACAATTGTTCCGCACGCGTAAAAAAAAAAAAATGCAGCATCCAGGAAACTTTTCATGTGGGAATCTAATTTAAGAACTTAATGACTCTTTGATATCACTGATGTGTCTCAAAGCTGGGTCAATTACCCCGGCTTGTAGGACAGCTGACGAGCAGCTTTTCCTGGTTTCCTCACGCAGTTTCCCATGAGCCTGCACTGACCCCACCTTCCTAAAACGCAGCGCATCTTAATTGCCTGGAAAATTATCATCTGTGCTGTTAAGAAAAAAAAAAAAAAAAAGCCAACTCAAAGTTTGTCTTAATTTCTTCTGTCCTGGCGCAGGGGTAAATCTGTCCGAGTGCCAAGGTGGAGGGAAGTGCTCGCTAATTGGTGGAATCTCAACTGCAGGGTCTGTTATTTTGCCTGTGGGAGCCTCGTCTCCGTCCTCTGGTTATTTCAAAGTGTTGGCAAAATAATCCTCTGCAGTTTAAAACCAATCAATTAATAATCTGCTCAATCACGATTTCATAGAAGTGTGGCTAACGAGTAGACTTGTTCAGATTTACTAGAAATAGGGGTCGAAATATACCTTAAACTAAAGATGAAACTGCAGTGCATTGTAGATAATGCAGTGAAAAAGCTCCAGCGATGACGGTCACACCCAACACGGGATAATGAAGCTCAGATTCTGTCAGGCAGCCTCAGCAAACACTAATCTTTCTTTGTTCCTTCCGTGGTTAATAGTCTAATCATTTGCCCAGACCCACTACTATTATATCCTCAGCAAATTGACAGTGACTACATCAATAATATAATCACTCCTGTGACCAGATGTGAAATTAATCATAATATGAAGACATCAAATCATTGGTCACGGATCTCGCACGGTTGTATTTTATTAGAGGAAGAAAATATGCTCCTGATATGACAATTATAACAGCAAGGATTTTTATATCTTGTAGATTTAATGGATTGGGATGGTGTGTGTGTGTGTGTGTGTGTGTGTGTGTCGGCGTTG
The DNA here is from genome assembly GCA_016785235.1 of Pseudorhombus dupliciocellatus. Taxonomy (NCBI): domain Eukaryota; kingdom Metazoa; phylum Chordata; class Actinopteri; order Pleuronectiformes; family Paralichthyidae; genus Pseudorhombus; species Pseudorhombus dupliciocellatus. Next base: position 3,643,365 of record JAFBJW010000098.1, read on the forward strand.
GCGGCGTCGGAGTGAATTTTGAACGAGGCCTCTTATCTGATAGGGCGCCAGCATCTTAACTGGAATCCTTGGATTCAGTATCTCCGCAGGCTCAGGTGGAAACCAGTTCCTCAGACAGAGGTGGAAACAAGCAGGTGTCTTATTTCAAACCCGTGACCTTTAACCGGCTGGATCCGCAGCAGCCATCAGCTAATGAAGCTACGTTAATCCTGGAAGGATGCATGGAAGTGGGGCAGGAACGTGTCCTCATGGATTAATAATGTATAGATACCCGCACAGATGTCATATTAATGATCTGTCCTTGGTCTTTTAATCATAAAGCTGCCAACACTGACAGTTCACGTTGAGGCTCTCGCTGTGTTTAAACCTGGCTCCATGTTCTTTTGCTCTGATATTCTCGCTCCTAGAAATGCTCAAATAAATAAACACCACCCGCTGCATGCACATGGTATATTACTTCACTCAAGTGTGCTTTAATATGACATCTGGAGAAAGCTTAGGGGACGACTGTGCCAAGCTACAGTTGCTAAGATATGCTGGGACCATCTGCCCAGGCGGGAGCAGTGTGGAGCAACACGCTCACGATAGCATCATCAGGATGGAACACAAATATCATTATGGTTTCAATCCCCCTTGGTGGAACGAATTAAAAATATCTCCATAATATATAAAGGTCAAAGAACCTGGAAACCACATGTGACTTTTGGTTTTAGTTTTCATGATTTCAGTTTGTTGTTATTCGACGTGCCCTCATTATGAACTGAAAATGCTTTGGACAACTTTATTTATTTATAGCACAAATAGTCAGTGGAAAATGTAAGTGTCTAAAAAAAAAACACGTTCTCTTTTCTTTTCAGGCTTTGAACCTGGCCCTGGATGACCTCAAACCGTGCTCGTTTGCTCTGCCCCCTGCAGCTGCTGCGTGGGCCACGCTCGCCACCTGGGGATGGATCATGGAGGGAGTGCACCGCTCAAGCTTGGAGGCCGTGAGGGGACAACAGCAAGTTACCTGGACGGACAGCCGGCTGCAGGAGCCACGTGTCCTCCCGGGCCTTTCAGGTAAGGGAAAATATTTAGACTTGTGACAGTGTGTGTTGTTGTTTGCGCCGAAGTGTTTGTGTTTTGTTGTCACCGCTGTTGTTGTTGCTCGTTGAGGGTAAACGCCGGCTGTACTGGGGAAGTTTGTGTGTGAGGAAGTAGGAAGTTGTTGTGTATTTATCATTGGACAGTATTTTTCTACAGCCGAGTCATAATGTACGATGAACTCCTGCTGGTTCTCGCTGCTGTTTCCCTGAACCGGCTCCAGCTTCACTGCTCTCTCTTCAGGCTGCAGGATATTTGAGACCACGCTCATGCTGGTGGTTCTTCCTCTGGGTTTAATCCTCACATGGCTGCATTAGAAATCATAGTCACTCTTCTTTTTATCAGATTTGTCCTTAATTTCTTTTTCGAGCCTTCATATGACCACTTAGCCTGTCCTCATTCCGTCTGATTCCCGCGCCGAGCAGAAGCGACATTTAACTTATGACTTTATTTTGACAGTTCTTTCTCAGTTCTTTGTGCCCGTGGACACGGATGACTGCTCAGTGGTGTTTATGTGTTTGTATCTACATTATCACAGTAATCCTCTCCTCAGACTTCCATTTGCCTTTTGTGGAGCCCAGCTCAATAAAGTCTGAAATTTCCCAATCGCCCCCTGTCAGTAGTGCCCCCATAACCCCCCCCCCAAACCACTCGATGACAATAACTGTCCACCAGGGGAGTGATGCTGGGGGAACAATTGCAGGTCTGTTCAATAGGTCTGGCAGCAAATTGCTTTTTAATGTGTCGCACAATAGCACGAAACAAAGCGGATTGTTGTCCATAAGCCGTGCGAGGCCATTTAAGTGAGTGTGATGCATGTTTCACAGAGGAGTCCAGGTGTCAGGGCGGGGGATGTGAGCGTGAATTAAGTGCACGGCTCTCTGGATCTTTGTGTTGAGCAGGCCGGGCTAAAAAACTTAGTGAGTTCACTTTGGAGAAATCTTCTGGAATGGAGGTTTTTCCAGCGTGTTGGAGTAAGTCACTGCTTCTTTATTTGCAGATTAATTTGTGATTATAGCTTTTAGAGAACTTCATAACAAGACATGGAGGCCACAGAGACGAGCGTGCGTGACATTTCGGAATGCGTTTGTTTCCCCTCTGAGGGTTTACGGCGCCGACCACGGGCCCCTGTCGTGCGCGTCCACCGGCCGCCTTGAGCTCCCGGCGCCACATCTGCTGCATCTGCGCAGAGAGGCGGAGCGCAGCAGGACGCGTCTAAACCGAGGACCTCGCCCGAATAATATTAATTAAACCTCCCTAACTAATTGTGTGTTACTTTTTGCTGTCAACCAATTATGTTTTACACTCTTGGGGCAAAGCGAGATCCCCTGCTCACTGTGAAATTCCAGCTGTCATTGAATTTCAATAAGCATGTATTTAATTAACACACACAGGCCACTGGAGCATATCAATATTTATTCCTCTTGCAGACAAGACAGCGGTGCGTTTGTTTTGCCCACAGTCGACTGCAGACGCCCAGCGACGAATTGACTCAGCGGAGGGGGGGGCGAAAACATTTTGATTGAGGACCTGTAATAATGTTTACCTTGCAGGTGCAGCCGTGAGCGGCGTGCTTTATGCGTCGGCCGCGTTGAAAGCATCCGACACGGTGTCAGTGTAAATAATAGACCCCCCTCACGGAGAACGCTCCATAGACTCCCTCATTCAAATAGCTTCAGTGTCTTGAATGTGGTAAGAGCAGATATTGATGTGAGTTTTGCTTTCTGTATCCCCCCCCCCCCCCCAACACCATCCGTTTGTCTTGTGCGTCTGTCCCGTGTTGTTCTTTTATCAAGCGCCGGTTTTGACAGCACAACAGAAATCATCCATCATCTAGATTTACCCCCACAACCCTAATATCCAGCAGACAGTCCAATGCCATAACTCCACAGGCAAGAAATGCATTTTAGAGGAAAGGGTGTCGGTGTGTGTGTGTGTGTGTGAACTGAAATTCCTGTGTGAGTGCTTGCACTTGCAAGAAGCATGAGCATAGGGGGGGGGGGTTGTTTAATCGTGACAGAGTGAGCTAAACTCAAACTCAGGTTGCCATGCCATAGGCAACTGGCCGAATACCCCCCCACCCCCCCTCTCGCTGGGTCAGCAGAAAAAGTGCACAAAACAGCATCAATTGATTCATCCATGATATGAGGAGGAAGAGAAGCCTCCCCCCTCCTTCCCTCGCTTTCATTCCAGCCTCTACCTGCTCCCTCTCTCTCCGAGCGCTGTCACACATAATGAGGCCCGAGCCGGAGACGGAGCAAGCCCAAGAAGCCAGAAGACAGCCAGCGTGGCACAAACAACAGCTTCCGAGGCCCAGCAGACCACGGCGGAAACGGTACATATTTTAGCATAATGCTCTGCCGCTTCCCCCCCGCGCCGTCCCCTGTGCCGCACCACGCCAGAGAGCTGCGTGTTATTCAATGATGTGTCTACCGATCCAGTGGTCCCGTAAGGCTCGCAAGGTCGCCGATTCAAATGATGTCACATGTGTCCCAGCTAATGATTCCCTGCAGGGAGAGGGTTTAGGATTTGTTGAGGAGCTTTGTTCCGGTGCAGGGCACAGCAGGTCCGTGCAGAAACACACCGCACATTCAGGTCCTGTGTTTTTATTGTTCTGTTCGGTGGGAGGCGCCGCATATACAGTACTAGTAAAGAAAACTAGTAAGTTACTCCAGATTAGTAGTTTTGGGCATATTTTTATTTTAAGGTCTTGACTCGTCTGTAGAACTGGAAGATGTAAAATCACATTTATCTGGCTTTGAGGACAACAGGTTAGGAATTATGTCCTTATTTGTCGCACCTAAGTGAAGATATTGGCAGATCTATCAACACTGGGAATTTGTTTACAGAATCTGCCCCTAAAAAAATCCATATTGGTTTGGCTGTAGAGCCCTCGCCTTCTGTTTAAATGTGATCATTTCAGAAGTGTTTGAAGTGTTTGTGCAGCTCTGAAACGCCTCGACGTAGGGAATGTTTGGATTTTACAAATACAATCGAACACAATCTGAGAAATTGGCGAACATATGTAAATGCCCGAATCACTTTTGACAGGCTACGATGGGATGAAAATGAATCTCTCTCTCTCTCGGCGGCCCCTGTGTCCAGGAACCGTGTTTAGCTGCAGCCGGCTGTTTAATAATTTCCCTTTTTTAATTTCACATATAACCAGCTCAGTTGGTAGAAGTTCAGGGCGGCGGGGCTATCGAGCAAAGCCACCTAAAAGGTGTGCAAACAGATAAGTGCAGACTTGCCTGTGTCAAGACTCTGTTCGTCGACGTAAATACATCACACACTCCTCAATTTTATGGACTGGAGATGATAAAATGGGAAGAGTTTTTTTTCCCCCTTATTTCCACACTTGTGTGCCTCAGGGCTTGAGAGTGGAGGATCGAGGCGGTTATTTCCTGCGGTTTTTACATCCCCTCCCTCTCTCACTTTAGCCAGTAAGCTCCGAATACACTTTGAGAGGTTCATTTTAGTGACAGGTGCTATCATGGTAACCTGCGATGAGCAGGGAGATCGTTAAAAGTGGAGTAATTACCAGAAACACGTGATTAGAGTGTCATTGGGCTGACAAGGGCTAATTAGAGACGTCCCCTCTCGTCATCCTTGCTCCGGTGACAGTCGATAATGGCAGGGGACCCAAACCCTTTTCCTGGACCTTGCCTGCATCGGAACGCACAGATGAGACGACCCTCTTAATAATTTGTGTCACTTCAGTCATATTAAGTTTTTAAAAGACCTTATATAACGCCTCATTTCCACGCCAGCTCGTCGTCTTTTCCGTCGACCTCCGCGTCTCTTGTCAAATCTGCTCCGATGAGCAGCGGACCTGCGGCTCGGCGGCGACAAAGTCACTTTACGTGTCAGCCCGAGGAGGCGGCAACTTTTCTGCTCGTGAGGTCCAAGGTCAGACGGAGCGTTCAGACAGTGAAGATATGAGATTTATTCAGAACCGTTTTTTCAATCGATATATTTTTAGTGGTAGCCTCTTCTTCCTCTTTTTTAATGTTATTACTGTTATAACTTCAGCTCAGTCGATCCAGTGGCAACTACGGTGGCTGCACGACCATTGGAAGGGAGTGTAACATGTACATTGATGGAAACTGCAGCCCTGTTTCTGTCCAGACGTCAAACAGGAGGATCCATAGTGCTAATATAAATATTCAGGAGAGGGTGCGAGACCGTGGACCTCTGGGCCAAGACATGTAAGGAGCTTCCCCGGCTGATAACACTGGACTCAATCCTCATGTTTATTCTGCTCGGTTCAGTTCAGATCACACACACACGTCATGTGTCCTTGCCGTTCAGCCTCTCTCTGTAGTCGTCTCCACAGTCAGTCAACGCAGTCTTTGTGTTGTTTCTCTTTGTCGTCGTCTGATTGACTCCTCACCTCTAACAGAGGCCCCCGGGCCAGGGGCCTCCGGACCTCTTGTGGCCCTGTGTTGCTGCCTGCTCAGTAATCGCTGCATGGACACATACGTGTTGTGCGTTATGCTTTTGGGACTAAAAATGCCATGAAGTCCAAGTGCGGAGCAGTGAGGTGAATGTAAATGGCGGAATTAGCATGTATAACGAAAGTATTGAGTAAGTAATTCATTACTTCTCTAACAAATAATGATCAGTGAGTCAAATTCTGCTTGAATTATTCAAAAGCCCTGGAACAACAATAACAGCGAGGCTCAGGGCTCTGCGTTCTGCGTCCTTCATCAGATTCCATGAAGACAAAGAATAATGGTTGGAGGGCATGTTTGTCCGCAGGAGCATTTCTCTCTGGCGGAGCTGCCGCGCTCTATAAACGGAGTGAAAGTATTCAGAGGAAGAGACCGAAGTAAAGGGAGCCGTGGAGTATGAAGGGCAACGGAATTAGATCAATTACAGCAGCAAACAGCGATGTGTTACCACCTCCCTCACTCTGCGCTCAAGGTCAAGACTGCCCGCTTTAGCCTTAATCCATGGAATGACTCTGCTGTCCCGTAATGTGGGTAAACAACCCACGGCGTGGTGTTCCTAATAAAGTTCTTACTGAGTCAGTGGATGGCAGGCGGTGCCTCACGGAGCTGCGATGGGAGAGAAGTCGTGAAATGTCCTTCATTGATTTGGTGAGAGATTCTCTCAAAGTTGGAGATTTGTTTTTACAGACTTAAGCAGGGAAGATTCATGATTAAGTTTCGCGTTCCAGAAATTAGAAGCCTGCCGAGGCTAAAATGGCGTTTTCATTTTCATATTCCACTTAATGCCAAAGACAAAGTGATCGGGTGATCAGACGAATTCCCGTTCCACTGATGAGGCTCCCTGGCAGAAAAGAACTGGAAGCATCGAAACAGCGTCGCCGTCATTATTTATTTTCTTTGCTTTGAAGGGCCGTGGACATTTTAGGTGACAACAGCATCTGTTCCCAGTGTCAGCGTGGCGCCACGTATCAGGGAACAATAACAAGCCTGCAGTTACACAGAGGAGCTGGTGAACTATTGTACACCGAACAGCGGAACAATTAATTACAGCCAGTGTGGTATGATGTGTAAATGAAATAAATTTCCCATCAAATTATCTCGAGAGACATCAAGCGGGTGAACTGCGGAGAGGAGTGCCGAGCTTCAGTAGGCAGGAGGAGAAAGTTGATGCGTGCTGTAATTGCAAAAGTGTTGTCTGCATTTAAAAGAGAATGTGAACACAAAGAGGAGCAGGGACACGGAAACGCTCATTTTACCTCCATTATTAATAGTTAATAGATTGTCCAACCCTCTTTCATTGCTTCAAAGATGACAACGTTGCTGTTTAAATAACTGATTAAAGGATTATATGTTAAGAGCTTACTTTGGAATTCTCTGCAGAGGTTGTTTTTTTTTTTAGCTTCTTTGTGCGTCTGTGTTTGTTTGTGGTTGATGCAGGTGCATTCTGGGATGTTGTAGACTACACAGCAGCTAACCAAAGAATGACCCAGAGCGGAATTAATTATACGTAAAATTTGATTCCAGTCAAAAATGATGTATGCTGCAGGAGAGACACCGGATCCAGGTTGTCGTGTTTCTCCCCTCACGAACGCGACGATGCGAAGAGAGGAGCGAGTGTTTCCTCCTGCAGACAGGGCCCCTCGGAGACTCACGTCCCACGGGGCCCATCTAAATAGCTTTTTGAGATGCACTAGGATTTGTCCCCAGGGAGGAGGGAGCTGGCAGCCCAGCGGACCAACCATATCACACCCAGAGCTGCGTTTGAAAAAAAAAAAAGAACTGTGCAGGACATGCAAATTGATTTACTTACATGTTTACACCAAGCTTCTGAGAACATGGCACAGAACATGAGAGCTTGCATGGGAGCTTATCAGGGCCTTAGCATGTACCTTAGCGCTGCAGTATTTGACAGGATAGTCACAAGTGTTCGCAGTTTACAACCTGTTCATTTATAAGTACTCTATATATTTAGCTAACATGCTTTAGGTGTAGTTTGCTACCAGTGGGTCATGGTGGAAAATATTTCTTGTCATATGGGAATCAATCAAATGTGCTCTGCAGCGGCTCAAAGTCACTATGACTGACCCAGATGCAGGCGGGCGTCCCGGGAGATTCAATTTACTACAAGCGCAGATAAGAAAATAGGGGTCACTGTATGTAACCCGAGTAAATAAAGACGGCGTTGGAGGCAAAATCACTGTATTTCTGATTAACTGAGATGGACTGAGAGAAGACTAACACATGTGGATGAGATGGACAGATGGCGTGGCATGAGAAATATTTAGATTAAACACTGTTATCCCTCATCCCTGCCTGGCGTGTGTTCACATAGTTTTTTTTTTTTTCTTTTTTCAGAAAGTTTCCACCTTTTGAGTTCATCACATTAAAGGACATGGAGGCGATCTCATGTTGTTTGACCTTATCAGCCGCAGCAATAAAGTCAAAGCTCTGTGACAAGTTGCTTGTTCATCTTCATAACTGCGGTTTCTCGGTGAACATCGGCGGCTTTAAATTTGCCAAATTAGCAGAGCAACAGCTTCTCTCCGGCGTATTTGGGTGAAACGAGCTCACAGCGAAGCGGTCGGAAGATGAAGTGTCCGGTCTAGTCTGTAAAAGCTCATTTGCGCTGCGACGTCACTGCCCAGACACTTTGAGGAGTCTGTTATGTAAGCGTGGCCGTTGAGGAGTACTCTGTTTGTCTATTAATCTGGCGTTTAGCATCACTGACTTTTAATTCCAGTCCTACAGCTGCAGGAAGTGGCACACCTCCTTTCTCCCCATCTCCGTCAGTCCTGCAGATGTTTTTCTTCCGCTTTAACGACGGGAACGCGGTCATAGATGCCGGTGAATATTCCTGGTCGGAATGCAGATTCCCCAGCGGTCCACAGGTAGCGATGGGCTGCTTATTCTCTGAGTAAGACAACACAGCGCCCGGAGCCATTCGTTATGCAAACAAACAGCTGACATGGCCGCTTGACAAGGTGCCACCGGGGATTTCCCCCCCCCCCCTTCAGCTAGCGCGGCAGGAGCAGGTGTAATGTCAGCCTCATCTGCACCTTTTAAAAAAAAAGACATAGACACTACATCTTCCTCCTGGAGAAATGACTCTCCTGAAGGCCTGTCAGGGGGCAACAAAAAATAAAGCTGCCCAAAAAAAAAAAAAAAGAAATTGAGAGACCTGTTGTGTTTTTTTTTTTTTTTTTTTTTGACACAGCCTTCCAGGATATAGAGCAGAAATGGAGCACCTAATACCACATGATGCCTGCCTGACACGCCGTTGTCTGTCTGTCATTGATAAAAGTTGGAAGAACCGATATTTAAATGTGAATCCGGGATGTTTTCCTCCTATCAGGATAACTGTCTGATCGGGATTTGCTGCTTGGAATCGCATGAAAAACAAATCTGAGGGCTCGCGTCGCTCATGAATTACAGTGGCACATTTATTTCACTTTATTTATTTATTTTTGCTTTGGCTCTTCTGAGACGCTACACATCAGGCCCTAATCCCTGTGTGCTGTGTGTCTATGCAAATGACATGTCGCCGGGTTGATATCCATTCTCCTCCCAGGCTCGGGCTGGACACGCAGCTCTTGTTGTTGTTGTTGTTGTTGACGTGAACGCTGACTCGGAGGACTATCGGGTTTATGCAGCGATGCTGTGTGGGAGTTGAGATACTGTAACAAAGCCGCCCGGTTAAACTGGCATGAATCAGAAATACTGTAACTGCCTGACGAGGCTGACATCTGCTTTCCCCCCGTCCTCTCGGCGTGTAATCAAAGCCAGGACGTTGCCTGAGTAGCTGTGTGCTAAACGCACAAATGCAAACCCTCAACAAGTTGCATTGTTGTGTGCATTTCCACTACATACGTGCCCTTAATGTCTTGAAATCCCCTCCGTGTTGTCTGCTCAGATAAACCCAGTCTGAAGGCTGGAACACACGTATAAGCTGTGGCGGTTTTAAAGGATGAAATGAAGGAGCGAATCAACAAATCATGTCTGACAACTTTTGTTCTCCCTCCAGAGGGAAATGGAACGAGCCTTTAGAGAGAAATGAAGTGGACGAAAATACAGATGTTCACTTCCTTTGAGGCTCGCAGCGTCCCTCTTTCAAGTCAGATGCAATCTCTTCTCACTTTGATACGACTCACTTCAGCTGAGGGAAAACGCAATGTAAACTGATCCATGTGTCAGTAATATTATATTATCATGTCAGCCTGCCTCTGACTGAATACGGAATACTGTGAATTATCTTACCCTAGTACAAATATGTGTTTACCCTGGTTTTCTCTTCCACTACACGCGAGACAAACAGTCCCACAGCAGATGTTTCATTACAGCTAATGTAAATATGGCACACATTTCCAGGACGCAGTAATAAATATTATGATTGCTCTTTGCTTCGCTATAACATGGACGGTAAAGCAGTAAACACAGTGTCTTATTTATCAGTTTCAGCTTTGTGACACCACTGTCTCACCGTCCCAGTGAGAGTGGATATCGTCTCGTATTGACTTGTAGAAATGTTCTGCTGTGGTGACGTGGACTCGAGGAGTTTATGTTTCCATATGTTAAGATGACGTTGTTTATTTATTAAAAGCTTGGCTTGTAGCTTGTTAAGAAGGCACATATCGGAATATTGTTTTTTTTTTGGAGTGGGATTTATTTCATTTAGACTGGTTTTGTTATTTCCCTGTCTCCTCTTGGTGAGCTAAGCTAACTGACTGCCAGCAGTTAACATACATTTTCTAATTTCCCAAATGGAAAACTTGTCCTTGGGTTATTTTAGTTCCGTAAGTTACTTTAATATCCACAAAACTGCAGTACTTACAATACTGTATTTCTTTCTTTTCGAATGACATTTTGAGACACAGGAATACTGGAATTTATAACCATGTCGTGCTTGTCTGTCATGATTATAGATCGATTGTAGCCTCTCGTCCAGGGAGAGAGTGGTCCAAGTATTTATGCTGTCCTGCAGCCATTAGGTGAGGAAAAAATAGATTAACGTCTCGAGCAGAGGAGTCGCCTCCCGCACGAATCTGAATAAACATTACAAACCCGAGACGCCTTCGTTATTTTCCCATTCTCAAGGTGTCAAATCTGCATCGGTGCAACTTGTTATTAATGTTTAATCCACACAAAGTTATGCAAGATTCATATGCTCCAGCTTAATCTCTCCATTTGCATAATGTTGATATTTTAACCGGAGAGCGAGAACAATCAAACTGCCACCCCCATTTTACAGCTGTGAGCCACTTCACCACATCGCTCTTTATTATGCCAGAACGGTGTGATGTTTAATGACTTGATTACTTTGTGCAGTCGAGGAGTTGTCAGGCATTTGTAGATAAAAATGAACATTTTCCTTTTGGGAGCTTCTCTGATTCGCTGTAAATGCAAGTGATGTTTATTTCTTTCGAAAATGAGTTATTGGCATATTCTCAAATCTGAGCTTTCCCAGTCCCCTGTTTGCAGCTCCGCTCGACAGCTCAGCTCGATCAATCACTGGCAGCTCTCCTCCTCCCTCCCCTGCTTTATCCTCTATAGTGTGAGTGAGTCAGCTCAGATTTTCAAGAATTAGAAACTGGCATTATCTGAGCTGTCGACATAAAAAAAAAAAAAAAAAAAATTGTTTCTTTGCTCCTGCTGCTTATTTTAAAGTGCCTGACAAAGTGGTAAATTGTTTACTTTGCTCCTGCTGCTTATTTTAAAGTGCCTGACAAAGTGGTCAACGAGAGAGTCAGGAAGCAACATCCCCCTATAAAAAAAAATTTAAAAAAAAAACGCCGTGGCTGCAGTTTGAAGAAATCATGAGGCGAGATCTGCATGCTGAGCATTTCATTTACATTTGATTGTTTATTATTTCATGTGCATGCAGCTTTGGAAAAAAAAAAAATAGCCACGCTGGATGTCTGCCCAGAGCCGTGCAAAGTGATGAAAACTGATGCAAAGATTGAGATTATTTTCCTTGATTCCGCAGACCAGTGGGGATTTCTCTTTGGCAGGCTGGTGTGGAGATCGGCTTAGATCTAATAGGAAAGTCCCTGCTCTAATACCCGTTTGGTCCGAAACCGCTGAATGGGAGTGAAAATTATTACTAAGACTTGGTCTCCCTCACCCATTTCCTGCTTTTATAACTTCAAAGTGGTCAGCGTTTTCCTTCAAGTGTGTCAAATTTGAATGAGGACATTATTCGTCTGAGCCCCTGCTTCCTTTCCAAAGGCGACCGCAGCAGCTTAAATGCCTCATTAGGCATCAGGGTAAATTCTCAAAGGATAACGCTCAGATCCGCCTGTTGGGATTGGCACGCTGCACAGATAAGATTTGGAGCCGTCCACACGGGTAACGAAGCCGCTGATGAGGTCCATGAAACAACAAAAGAATATACTATAAATTATAGATGAGGGCAGTTTGACCTTCTCAACCTCATGAATTTGCTAAAAACACATGAGTCGCAATACCGCCTCACTGGGTTTCTTTAAGAAGTCATAAAAACATAAACGTACACTCGTCACCTCCTCTGCAGCATCCAAAAAAATGAAAGGTTGTTTTGCCTCTAATGGGTAAGCGCTCACTTTTAAGCTGTGCACCATCACTCCTTTTGGGCAGTGGCCTTTAATAATAGCTTGTAGTTTATTGTGAAGGCCAAGAGTTTATCAAGGCGAAACCTCTTCACCGTCCAGGCATAATGCAAAATAGGGTTTTAATGGCCATAAATCTGCATCTTTGGAAAGAAAAAGTGGATTTTTTTTTATTGATGACATTGGCAAAGGAAGTCGTTATTAATCACTGGTTGTGCTAAATGCTTTCGTTGTGGAAGTGGAATATCAGGGTCGTTGTAACTTTCACTCCTTCAAGTTAAAGTGCTGTGAGTGATTAATCCCGTCTCCTCCCTGTTAACGGATGGGACAGAAAGTCAATTCATGTTGATCATTTGACTCAACTGTTAATTTCGCTTTGTATTGATGTTATTCATCATCTCTCAGTTATTAGATTAGCTCTGATCTGAGATGTTCTGGGTTCCTTTCAGGATGTAGTGTCCTACTATTGTCCAAGTGCCTGAGAGAAACAAATTAGAAGTTGGGATGGGGGGTGTTGGCTTTGGAGAGAAAGCTTTTTCCTTTTTTAAAGAAGAGGAATCCAGAGTGAAGATCTGCCAGAACGCCTTAGAAGGGCATCGCAAGGACGAAGAGGCGGGCGCCGGCGGTGAGGTCGATCTTCAAACAAACGCCTTCACCGGTGAGGGGATTAAGCTCCGGGCTTTGAGTGTGAGAGTGGGATTGAACTCTGCAGGCCTGTTGAAAATACAGCACAGGCACCATTTTTCTTTTCTGGACGTTCCAGATCGGATCTGGGTGTACTGGATTTCGTTGAAGTTATTTGTAAGCAGCATTTCCTGCATCTCGTGAGATGAAAATACCAAGCAGCTCAGTGCGGGGGACCTTGTCGTCCGTGACCTTGTGGCAGCGTTGTGTGGAAGACTCGAGCGCTCGCCTTGATCTGATGGAGTTTCCAGTTATCCCTCAACCATCCAGTGAATGTGTTGGGAGATGACAGTGACAGTCACTCATCTATCAACATCACAGATCCCTTTGTTTCCAACATGCCCCTCTCATCGAGCAGGTGGACCTGAGTTCAGTGAACATCCTCCCCTGTGAGGCTCATAATACGATGGCTCCTGAGTGCTTGCTCTCCTTGATGAGGCCGAACAGAAGGCTTGACAAGAGAGAGAGAGAGAGAGATGCGTTCCTCTCTGCTGGGACAACAGTCCGCGCCCCCCCTCAGACGACTGCCGCTGATATGAAGTGTACACAAACCACAGGTTTCCTGGATCCCCCAAGGGGCCGCGGGGGGGGGGGGGGGGGGCGAAGGGGGGGGGGGGGCGGAAACTGGCGGAGCAATGGAGGAGATGAGTGACACCGAGGAGCGAGGGGCTGCTGGGAGCCTGGAGTGCCGCGTGTGCATGTGTGCGCCCCATCACACAAACAGAAAACACACTCACTTCAAAGCGTTGGGAAAATACAAGACACACTTGAAGTGAAGTACAGCAAATTACTTCTTAAGTTGAATCCTTAGCATTTCTATGAATATTTCATCGTGGAGCAAATTTCCCTCTTGCGGGAAGTGCTGGGGCTCGGGCAACACTGAAGGCAGTAAGGGTCAGAACCACTTACTAACTACTACGCACACAACTTTGTTCATGTGATGAGTAATACTTAAATCTGAGCCTCAAGGAAGTTTTTAGAAGCCTTTACTACTTTAACTGAGATGATAAATAACAGGAAGTCAGCGTGAGTTAGTGAGAAAAACAAAGGATTCATGAATATATTTGATTATATTCATAAACGACGGAGAATAACAAATGATTTATGAATATAGCACAATACATTATTTTATTTTCAAACTGGAAAAAAAAAAACTTAATCAACATCAAATTCTTCTGGGTTTGTATGTTTGTTTGTTTGAAAGCAGTTGAGTATATTTTTTTTTTTGTGGCGGGGAAGAAGCAGACATGTTTCTCAAGGGGGCGGCACAACAGGGGATACAACCCCAGTAAACACTGGGCCTCCAGTTGTTTAATAAGACATCCAATAAAGTCTGCGCTCCGCTCTTCCTGCTGCATGTGTTGGGTCGGCAGTTGTCTGATAATAACGCGAGCCATAAACTTGACGGATTATGCAACAAGGTGTGCTGATGTGAGTTTGTTTTGGACCCTCCCTGCTCCCTAATGGTCCTTAAGCAGCGTCGATATATTTTTAATGAAGTCATATTTTCAAAAAATATCACCACAAGGAAACTCGGTTATTAATTATTTAACCCGCTGTAGGTATTAAAATGACAGACGACTGTGCGGCGCGGTCTGTTGTTCTCCCTGATTCCTTCATCCAGGAATTTGATGAGGTTTCAAATTGTAAAGTTTGAGCACAGTGAATTCAGTAAATAGCACACCGGGACGGATCAGCTGGCTCCTCACATAAACACATGTTCCGATGCTTTATTTGCTAATGTTCTATTGAGCAAGATTTTTTTTGGCAGAGTAAGGGCAAGAAAATCAAAAGTTTGAGCTCTGGCTTATTGGCGTGAACAAATCTTTCCAACTTGTAAATTGGGCGACATGGGAAAACCCTTGGCAATACATAAGAAGAATGTTCAAAGCTGAGGCAGCCCATCGATTTGACCTGTGTGGGCCTCACAAGCATGAGCCATTAGTATATTCTCAGACGCTGCGCTCAGATTTGTTTGTGTAAACGAGCTCCCACGATGATAGCGTGGAAAACAGACCCAGGATTTTACAGCTATCAATCCACCAGAAAGCAGGGACACAATAACCTGTCCTTGGGCATTCATACTGCCAGTGTGTGTGTTTTTTTTTTAAACTTCCCATTGTTCTGTAACAGCGCTCGTTTTCCTCTCCCACTAAGTCGAATCTCTCAGACGTTCACCGTGCATTTGTTCTACGGTTAAACGTTGAACAGACGCCTTTGAGGCTTTTCAAAAGGCCTTTTGTCTGACACGCGTAAGAGCCGCCGTACTTACGGCGGCCATTGTGTTTGAGGACCGCCGCAGTCGTAATGCGCCTCTTTCTCTGAGCATTTGTTTGTATGTTTAATGCACGCTATAGAACAGAATCAACATGCAAGTATTCACAGCGATTTTTTTTTTTATATTTCCCCGACATGAGGATGTGAAATTGCCCGCCTCTCGAGGCGGGGGGGACTTCTGCTTTTGTTATATTTATTGTAATGTCGCACAAACCTGGTGATTGAATGTGCTGTTGCGATTGGACATTGACTTTAAAAACATGCAATTACCGGCCTCAACAGAATTTGGATTATACGTGAGCCGTATACATGTTTTGTTGTTTTGTTTCTGTGTGTGGTGTTTAACATGTAATTTAACTTGCATTTAAGCAACATAATTAATGCTGGGCTCTAACTTAGATTGTGTTTTTTATCCTTTTCTTACTTAAATGTATCACCTCTCTTTATCATTACAATAATCTTTGGTTTTTATATCTTACTGATCCCTGGTCTGCAGCCTGTTGCTGTACCTTTTTTCGGTGATTTGATTTTTTTTTTCTCTCTCTTCCACCACCAAAACTACAACAGAGGGTTGCACAGTTACCGCAGAAGGTTTTTGGTCACAGTCCAGAGTCATGATTGGCGAACAGAGTAAATGTAGTCCAGGCTGTGATTACAGCTCAGGCTGCAGAGCACTCCTGACTGTAAAGGATCAATTACTATATCTAAAAGTAAGCCGGTGTGATTAATAGAAAACTAGAGGTTTATACACCTGCTGCTAAAGTTTGATTTACAAGATAATTGCTTTTTAATAGAGGCATGAGAGAATGTAGGGGAACATCCTGTGAGACCGTATATAACGTCTGATAAAGTGAACTTATTGGATTTTTTATGGGGGAAACCTGCTGGCAGCGCGCACGCGGCTCTCCACACTCTGCTGCTCCGCGATGTCGGCGCGCCGGTTAACAAGGCACAAAGTGGACGGCAGCCGCGCAACAACAAACCTGCGCGTGCGAACACAAGTCGAGGGATTAACTTTTAATATCGGCCTCGTCCTCATTACGCTCCGATGGCGCCGCTTTGAGATACAAACAGGTCTGCTGGAGACGCCGCGTCTCGTGTTTGTCTTGGCCGCATCCAAGCCAAGTTCCAAAGCAGTTGGCATGCGTCGGTATTCCGACAATGTGTCTTGGCACCGCAAAGCCATTTGCCACCATTTCAGAGACGGGGGACAAATACCAAAAACAAACAAATGAAAAACAACAGGCGTCTGGTGTTTTTGGTTTGGTTCTGTTGTCGGACTGAGCATCTGGAGCTTCTTTTCTTTCCGCTCCCTTCATCACTTTGTCTACCTCACCATCCTGTTCATGGCCATGGCGCCGCACAGATTTCTGTTTTCATACAATTCACATCGACTTGTTGCTGGGGGTTTTCCAGACGTTTTTTCCTGATGTATCTTCAAATGAGCCGAGGTGGCAGGAGAAGCTCCTGAAAACGTGAGCAGCGGCTGCCAGTCAAATCTTCTCTTTGGAGATTCTTCCGAAGGCTCGGAGGCCTGTTAGCTTCTGTCTTTCGTCAGGACTGTGGATGGCAAGCAAATATCTGAAATATATTTGGAAATATGGTTCCGGAACCTGGCATTAAGACTAAAATTAACTTTTAGCTGAATTCCCAGTAACGTGTTGTCATTGAGTCTGGAAAGCTGTCTTCCCTCTACCTGCTTTTTAATGCTTTTTCCTTTCAAAAATGATAGACCTAGCAACTTGGAGCTTCTTCTTTTAAACCATCACCTATTAGCAATGCTAATATGACCCCAAGTGATGTTTAAGTGAAAGGAAATCGCTCGACTAATGCACCCGCGCACCCGCGCTCACATCCTCCCACACAGTCCCACCACATTTCCACAGAAGGAGCAGTTTTGCATAAATGTTCCCCCGTGGGAGTGGCTGCTAACACAGCGACACCCCTGTGGAACCTGATCGTCTTGATCTTTCAGCGGGATAATCAGAGCGGTGATAGGGAGCTCACTTCAGAGCAGAGTTTTATAAAAATAAAAAAAGAAGATAAAAAAAAAGAACAGTCAACTTTTGTTTCAAGAAAGTTATACAGGAAGAAAAAAAATCTTTGCACTGGAAATCTTTTTTCAAAAATAGAAAAAAAAAATAAATAAATAAATGTTCCTGGAAGACAGTGTCTGATTGTCACGCTGTGTCTCGCTGTAATGCTAATGCAACATTTTAATATTGTCTTCCTCTTTCTTATTTCACTCTGGGGTGCGATAACAAAAAAAGCCGTTTTCTCCTTCTAATTCTCAATATTACGATTGCTTGTTTTTCATTCTGACTCCGTGCTTATCACCTAAAAGCAATCACCGGGTGGCCTGATAAAAGGATATAATTAGAAAATGGAAGAAAAAAAAAAACATAACACTCATGCTCAGAGTGTAAAATGGCTGCAGAGGGAACGAGGGCAGCGTGTCGCCTGTTTTATTTATTTATTCCCCCCCCCCCCGTCTTGTGTGTCCGTTAAACCAAGCCGTGCTAAGGAACACACGCTCCAGCTGTGGAGCCAGATGTGCCTCATCCCTGTGCCTCGTTTAGTGCAAAGAATGTGACGAGCTCTCAGTGACTTCTCTAGGAAATTCATTATGAGATCTATTTGCCTTGTTGTTGTTTTTTTTATAGATGCCGTATGAGTCGATGAATATTTTATTTAGGAAAGATTATTTTCCATTGACTGGCTGTAATTGAACGCAACCTGAACCAGCTAAGAAAAGAAAATATTATTTACGTGCTCATTCATCTGTGGTGACAGTCAACTTGTCGTACTGCTTCTATTCAGCATTCTGTTTCGCTACTCTAGCTATCAGTGTGCGCCAATAGGAATGCAGAACAGAGCTTCTCCCATTGCAAAGTTTAAAAACCGGGCGTATCCCTGCAAGCCTCCGACCATTTCTCTGAACGCTGCGACCTCACGAGCGGGTCACATCTATAGATTTGAGTATGGAAATGGGTGAACGGAGGGCGGTGGTGGCCCGCCGCCAAGTGAAATAGGCTGTACAGTGCTTAAGGGTGATGGATCGGTGGCACTAGCCAGGCATAATAGCCTTGTAGTGGACCAGACCCCTGCTCAAAGAACAAGCTTATACATCATGATACTGCAGACGTGCGGCTAGTACCCGGGCCCCGCGTTCTGCAGCGGTACCGGTTCCCACGTCCACAAACTTGATGGATTAAGACAAACGGGCTATTTATGGAGCAGGCAAAGTTTCGGGAGCTTGTTTGTGCCGCGGCCACACATCTGTTTGCTGAAGGGGAAAGAGGGCCGGTCAGAGAAGACCTCTGAAACCGACGTTATCCAGCGAGCAGCTGGCGTGAGGCTGATCCAAATCAAACACACAAGCCCAAGCTGGACTTATGTAAAGCAAGCTGATATGAGCCGATAGATTTTCTGTCTTCTTTTATTTCCGTGATTCATCTCAGGCAGCCAAAGAGGGGAGTTGGCTTTTCTGTTGCCTACAGCGTATTTCTACTTTTGTTCTGTACAGAGGGAAAGGCGTCTGTTTTTATGTATATGCACAAAGCTTCCTCTCGTGGTAGAAATGTGATTCCTAAAACCTCATACTGGTCCTTGCTGGGAGCACTGGGCAGATTCTGTGAAGAGATGCCCGATGGCAAAGATGTATTTCCTGCTCCACGTCTCCTGTGAAGGAACCGCTGTGCTTTCCTTCCCTTTAGAATGGAATACGTGCTTCTTGAAAGAACGTATCTCACACGGTGGACACGCAGGGCTTTGTTAACGTGACTCTGATCCTGAGGGCGTCATGTGGATGCAGAGGCTGTTAGTTTCTTCGATTGATCATGTGCACCAGCGTGCATCGCTGCTCGATAGACGGGCACTAATTCAGGCCAGACGCACCCAGACCTCTGAGGGGGAGTGACATCACCATGAGGCTGAGAGCAAACGAGTTTAGTCAGTGAAGTGTGTCAACAACTGTTGAATCTGGCTCCAACGCTGGAATGTCTGTGGAGATCTTCTTGGAAATGTGCTTGTTAGTGCACGAATAACTAGCCACCACGTAAACATTATCCCCGCTGAACCTCGGCGTGTTTGCGTCGTCATCCAGGGGGCATTAGCATTCAGCTCCGAGCGGCGTCGGGAGCTGCTCGCGTGGCGTTGAAACTCCTGGGCCGAGCGTCGTCCTCACGACTGACACTGACTGGATGAATTTTATCTGTGGCACTTTCCTTGTTCCGCTCAGGCTGTTTTGCAGGGAGCAAAGAACTCCCAGGACACGGGCCTCCTGAGACGCCGCGTGGTTATTCACACAATCCACCGCTCATGCTTTGCACTCATGCATTATTTACGTGGAACTCCTCGGATGCAACAGTCTGAATCTGTGTCTGCGTCTGAAGGAACAAGCTGTTTACACAAACAGATCAAGCGCAGGTACGACTCCGGAGCTGGCGTTGGACTGGTTTGTTGAGCTGAATGAAAGTTTATTAATATGCCAGCGGAAGACTGATTAATAAGATTGATGGGTCACGCTTGAAAGTCCTCATTGTGATCATTGTGTGAGTTACATGAGGCCTGCGGTTTGGGTGTAATCCATCGTAGTAGCAGATTCGGGGAACGTCGCATTCTAAATCGTCAGCGTCTATCTGTGATATTCTCATTATTGACTGATTCTGTGGAATGATGCGAGACTCAGAATCGCTTATAGCCATAACACGAGAACACTGAGCTCCAAGGGGGCAGGACTCAACCTGCAGGGTGTTTTTTGGAGGTGCGTTCCTTTCTCTCCCCGAGTCCCACATTTGATTAAAAGTGAGGCGGCATTACTAATTTGCCGCACACACAACTCACTGGCATTACGTTTGAAGTGAGGAGGAAAATCTCCAGTTCAGTTTAAATCTCCTCGCTTGGTAAAGCTTTTGTTTTCTAATAATTTCCACGCCAGAGAAGGTGCGGTGAATGCTCTAATCTCATAAGCGGCTTAATTTAGATACTGTGACTTCATTACATTCTCTGCTGTTTGTAAAGTATTCCCATGAAAACCGCGGGTTGCTCGGGTTTGGCAGGAAGACAGCGTGGAGGCAAACCCGGATAGGAAGCCTTTGTTTCAGAGACTAAAGCAGGTGTGCGGGAGCATCATACTCCAGAGGCCCCAGGTATATTAAAAGTTTGACCAGAGCTCGTAATAAAAAAAAACCTTTGGCTCCCACCGTGCAATTAAGCAGGGGCTGAAACTATTGATTTGATCTTTTGTTTGGCCCGTCCACCCACCTGTTACATTGCTGGCAGGGGAATCATCCCCGGCAACAAACACAGACACCCAGAGAGAGAAGTGGTGGTTTGAGCTCTGCAAACGCAATCTCCTTTTTCTGTCTGGTTCCCATATATTTCTATATAACATACAATTTGGTTTACACTCCTTAATTATGCAGGTAGTTGCATCCTTTTTTTATTTATTTATATCTATAATACACACATTTAACTGTGATATATTTACGACATGCAGAGCTCGCTTTACAGTTCCCATAAAAGAGGCTAAAATTGGTTGGTCACCCCCTGGTGGCTGCTTGTAGTATAAGTCATAAACCGACCTCCTTATTGTTTGGGGATGGAAGTATTTTTCCTGTTGATAGTTCCTTTCATTTGTGGCAGTTTCTCTTTGGTTTGCTTTTAACTCGATGACTGATTTGATAGTGAATTGGTTGTGTATACTTTTGGCTTCATCTTTGTTCAGTCAGTACAAGTTCAAGTATTTTTTTTTTTTAACCAAGTATGTGTTTTAATCATACAAGACAACAATTAGATGTCAAGTTCCTTGTTTGCCTGACTTTTTGCATTCAGCTTCAGTCACAGTATTAACATAATTTAAATGTAAGGTTGTTATCAGAAATGTTTGAAACTTAGATTCGGTCATTCAGATGAATGATATATAGTAATATATAATGTTTCCTGGCAGTGTAGTTGAGACGTGTTACTGATTGCATCTCAGCAGATTTTGACGTTGCGTCTTATTATGTTTTCCGTAATTGAGCCGAACGATTCAACAAAAGAGAAAAGTGGGAGTTGGTGGTTTTGTTTGAACTCCGAAATGAGAAAATGTTTTGAGCGGCACTGAATGAGATTTCTGAAAACCCGGTGTTTACAGGGAGTACACTAATCTTAACTTTCACCTGCTGAGACGCGCGTGTTTTGTTTCTCAAAGCCCAGCGGCGCAACACCGAAAGGCTTTTCATCCGCCAAGAATTATATCAGCTAAAGAGAGGGGTGTATAACAAACTGCGCTGTGCAATATGAAATATGAAAGTGGTACAAGTGTCTGCGAAAACAACCAGGCGATCACGAGAGCAGCTGTGCCTGCTGAGGACAGATGTCTGCGTCAGGTTGTAAACGGCTTCTTTACTGTTTGCGGCGCCACTCGCCTGCCTCCTCACATGCTTCACTCGTGCATTTTGATTAACTCCCAACATGAGTGGAGTCCCGCCAAAGGCCCCCCTGACAGAGCGCGAGTCCAATAGTTCCACACCAATACTCCGCTTTGATTCATCGCAACGGCAAAGATCGTCGCCCGGACAAATATGTCTCACGCCACGAGGCCCGCCTGCCACGGACATCGGCCCCACGGAGCCAGTGAGGCCGCTAAAACATGGTATAAGGAGATTCCAAGATGCATAATTGAACAGTTTGCACCCAGCTTGATTGCTGGAAATCTGCTTCATTAATCAACTCCCACAGAGTCACGAAGACACGTGGAGGAGAGGGTTCTGTCGGGGCGGCGCTGGATGCTCCCGACACACCAGAGTGGCTCCAGACCTCAGTGCGGCAGCTGCGACGCTGAATCAGGGGAAAGTCGCGTGTGATGTGCAGAGTTTCTCAGCTTTTTCTTTCACCAAAAGTTTTGAACAACAACAATCTCAACAACAATCTCAACAGTCGTGGATTAAAAAAAAACATTGATCTGGCTGGATGTATGAAACCACCACGCTTTTGAGTCTAGAATGTAATAATCCGAATGTAATACAGTTTGTTTCTCAGACACTTTAGGTACAAGGTTTTATTATATGCTACAATAAAACTACAAAACTCCTGGACGCCCTCATGCACCATGAGGATTTTTGATGCAACTCCTGTAATATTTTGGACTTCTTATTATTTTCTTGGCACTAACAGACAGATACAAAGTCAACAAATATGTTCAGGCTGCTGCTGAAGCCAGAGAATATATTTCTGCTGGCTGCTGGTGGTCAGTGAGTTTATCAGTGAGGGTGAGCCTGGCGCCAGGTTTTACTAGAGGTCAGCAGGGAAGCATCAACTGTTGGGATTCTTTCTTCTTCTTCTTTGCCTTGAGTTGAAGTTCATTTTTCTGAAGTTATCTTGACAGGAGAATGAGTCATCAGTCAAAAAATATCTTAAGACACTGGTTGATGGGTTTGCATTGGTATAGATTCATGAAATTAAAATAGTTTGAGGTTGAACCCATGCTAATTTATTTTCCTCTACACAGGACCTCTATATGCCTTTCTCCTGCTAAACATGTTATGCAACATAGAGAGCACTCCAGTCAATATCAGTGTTGACTCTAAAATGTCAGTCAAACTCTTTCTTGGAATCCACCCACTGAGTTGCCTGAGGACACGAGCGCTATCAGTTATTGAGAAATGGAAAAGTAAGACAATGTGCTGCTGCATCATTATGATGTGTTTTTCTTCTCGAATATTTTGCAACAGGAGCGCGTCTCCTCTGCACTCCACTGCCCGTGAGTCCGGCATAAGTGTGGACGTCATGTCATGACTGCAGCAAAGTGTGTCCCCCGTGAGACGCAGCGCTGGGGTTAACAAGACCAAGTTGCGGTTCGTGCCAGTGTGTGCCTGTTGCCATGGAAGCCGGTCTGCGCCCATGGAGCAATGTTCCCTGAAATAAGGAGGCGGTGATAGGTAGAGTCGGTGTGGTGTCTCGGCTTGTGAGAAAGCGTTTATTTTTCCAGGAATAAAGGAGCGCACTCGTTTTTTGAAAGTGGGTCAATGTTCACTGTGAAATGCGCTGTCACAGGAATGGAAAATAACACAAGTCTTTCAGGAGGTTGTCCTCCCGTGGCATTTCGAGGGCAGGTAGATAATCAGCGGGTCAATTATACCATGAGACAACTAGAAGTGAGGCTCCAGCCCTTGATTAAAGGACAGCGCTGCATAGTGTGTGTATAGCTGACACCATGTCCTTGTCCATGGTGCTGAAGACGAGTTGCTATTTGCTCTCATCGCACACGGGAGGCAACTGTGGATAGATGTTAAACCCTGAGCTCTGTGTCATCCCCTTTTGCAACTCTGACGACACGCCGCTCCGTCTTCTTTGCATAAAATCTGTTTTCCTGTGGGAACCTTTATCTCCCCTCCCTTCAGTTGAGATTTATAATTTGGATCACAGAACACGAGATGTCGAGAAGAGAATAGAGAAACAGAGGAAGCAGTGTGGGTGTTTAAAGTCAGATAATCCATTTCAAGGCATCCCCATAGGGAGCATGTGTTGTGTTCTGCTGCTTATTTGTTTTTGGGGTTTTTTTGGAGAAAGAAGTTGCTCTGCTCCCCTTGCGGGTCCTGCTATAGGCTGCTAGTGAAAATGACAGTGACACGGAGCTTTTGATTTGGGGGTGATGGAAGATATAAATTGTGTGTGCGTGTGGCGGGGTGTTTCCTGAGCGAATGTCCCAGCGTTCAAATGGCCTCGCTGGCCCTGCAGAGTAGGCTATCTATCATTTGGATCACTCCCATTGACAGATGTTCTCTTTGGCTCCTATCAAGGGGAAAATGACCACGGCCATACAGAGGCTTCTCCCACCGTAGTCCAAACACAAACAGGAGCACAGAAGTGCGCCGCTGTTCACGAGTGCACTCCAGGACTGAAAAACAAAGGTCAGAAATTGACTAATCGTCTGCATATCTAATCAGATCCTGCACAAGTGCGGCTCAGAGCGACTTAATTATTGTGGATTTGTATAATTTCACCCCACGCTGAGCTTTTAGATTGATTTCCTCCCGCATTAAAAACATCGGGGTCTTACATTCATCACATTTCCAACTAGCAATTGTGCGCTGCTCATAAACATGTGAAGGAGCCTCGTCTGTAACCAGCGGAGGAGGCGAGGGAAGCTGTATGGAGTCTTTTCATACCAGCTCCATGCTGCCTGACCGGTCACATCATATTATAGATCATATTATAGATACTTTTATCTGCTGTGAAGTCACTCTCCAGCTCGGGAGTATGCACTTTCATCTGCAGCGTTAAAATCTGAAGGTTTTGGTGGAATGTTTAAACAGTGACAAAAAGTTTGAATCCTTGAGATTTCACGTAAAAACAATCAGATCAGTTTAAAAACACGACTAAGTAGTTTTAATTTCAGTGTTGTCTGTGAGTGTAATTGTCAGACAGCATCCTACACAGTGGCAGGGTTTCTTGATATTTTCAGATTTTTATTTTTTTCTATTTTTTTAAATTGATAACTTGAGAAAATCCTCTGAAAAACTTCAGCTCTGCCACCTACAGCAGTAAATCCTGCTTTAACTCGATAAAAATTGAAATGATCACTGGGCGAATATTCCCTCACCGAATACCTTTACTGAATACTAATATTGTTCAGACACAGTGTGTTGTTTTTGTGATACTTTTGTTGTTGTTCACTCTTGTTTCCAATTATTTACGCTGAAAATAATTATGATTGTACTTACTAGAAGTACTTGATGCCCCGACACATGCAGTACTCACATATTATTTCTTGTAACTAGGGATCTGAATACTACATGAATGCGTGTTGGTTTTTCCCCATTTCCATTATCACAGTGGAGTGTTTACACCATCCAACCACGGCTGGCCAGTAATCATTGAAAACGTGTCAGGGTGGATTGATTACAGATGGGTGCCTTGATTTGGATTTGTAAACCGTCTCCTCACACTTTCATTCCACGCTCACTCCCTTATAAAGAACAGAGTCCGGTCAACAGTTTGGCTGCAGCGTTGTTTCCCAGCAGATCCAGAGCGCTGGCTTGTTTTGACACCAGAGGCCGAAGGGATTGTTCAGCCTGACCCACGAGGGTAACAGTCATAAATAAATACTCAGCCAGGTATGAGGCTCTTGAATAAAGAAATGTTTTGTTTAAAGAAAAGAATTGGTGCGATTCACACCAGCCTCAGAAAGTTCCCTCATGTCTCGGGGGACGAGGGGCGCTCCCCGGTATCCGCCTCCTGAGCGCCGCCCGCACGTCGCTTTCACAGGACAACAAATGTGGTTCTCCCAGAGCTGTTTGACTGCGGCAACTCTCCTCTTCATAAGCTTCGCAGAGATAATGTTATTACTTTTTGGAAAGGTGGTAGAGAAACACAGATCTCTCGGGGCGTGAGGAGTTCTTTGCCTCAATTTTGTTTAAATTTCTTCCATTTGTTTCATTTTAATTTGGCCCTAAAGCGAGAGCGGGGGGAGCCCTGCGGACAGGCTCACATAACTAGGGGGGGGATAACCTCGTAGGCTGGATGGAAACTTTTTTTTGTAATTAAATCCACTGCTCAAAAACATCACAAAGACAAGAGCATTCTCTTGTGATGTCTGTGTTAATTCACCAGCAAATAATGTGATCATTTAATGTGAACGTTTCACATTGCAGAACATCTCAGAACAGCATCTCCTCTTGCTTAAAGACTGATGTCAGTGAGATGGAATTCTTAACTATTGCTGCATTACATAGCTACTGTTTCACCATAAAGCAGCATGATGTAATGTTTACCGTGCCACGGCGCCCCCTGCAGTCACATGTGGAGCCTAATTCCAGCGGGGGATTCTACCCATGATACCCAGAAGAGCTGCCGCTGTAACAAATCCCCCGAACTCTTTACAGAATTCTTGATATGACGAGTTTCCTGCTGGATGTTGGAGCTAACTGCTGGTTTTAATGACTTCGCCTCCACTCTTGAACTCGCTGGGTCTGGTTCTGACAATTGAAGCTGCGACTTGTCACAGCATCTCACAGGAAGACGGTACCTGCTCAGCTTTTACTGAGCAGGAGCAGATTGTGAGGAGTGGGCCCGAAAGAGGGAAACGCTCTTTCCGTTCCCAGTCAGCGAAGCATTGAACTCATTTTGACGCTGCTAATTTCAGGTAAATCAGTTGCATCATGTTAAATCCACCACAGGAACCATACAGACCCCACTGCTAGTGATTAGAACAGGTCCTGAGGTAATCTAATTAATGAGCTCTTTAGTTTTTCCCTGTTGATCGAGAGTCACCTCCCTCCACAGTGCATTCAAGACTGTGAATGTGGTCGAGGTGATTTCTCACCTTGTTGTGCAGATTTTTTTCTTTTCAGTGCCTGTAAAAAGATTTTGACCCAAACCAGTTGTTTCTCCCGCAGCAGGAAACGCCACGAAGCTTTTAAATGAGACAAAGGGAAAAAGGTGTCCTTAGTTTTCCTCCTCGATCAAGCTCCCCGCTCATTTAGTTCCCAGCCGTGAAATATGAGAACCGATATGAGCAGGTTTGAACAAACTGTTTCCTGCAAAAAAAAACAACAGAAAAAACAAGGCAATTAAACTAATGGTCGGTCGTTAGTTCCCATTTACATGCCTTATATCTCAGCGTATAGACGATGGCTGGGTGATAATCACGGCAGGAGGAGGCGCAGCCACATCAGCGCTGCTGTAATGGAGGGAAAAGCTACTTAAAGTGAGATGGATACGTTCTCTTATGACGCTCAGTGTTTGCGCCATGACACCTTTTTGTTCCAACTGCAAAGTGGGCGAAAACTTTTTCCTCCATCCCCTAAATCCTCGGGAGAGATTTACGCCCCGAGGCGCCTGCTACCTGGTAACTAATGAAAATGAAACAGTTGTTCTTCACCTCACAGGCACACGGCCGGGCCCGCTGGTAGGCGCACACACAAAACGCCGCTGCTTTGATAGTAGATTGGCAGGAAGAGGGGAGGGGGTGGGACGGGGGCGAGAGCTAACTTTAGCCCTTAATGGTTTGAAATATGCTTGCGCTACAGTTTTTTCGCTGTGGGGCCAAATGATATCCCCTCTCCTGGTGATTTATCAGGCCCATTCAGAGCCCCGTCATCAGGGATAAATTGGCTCCTGCCTCGTGAAATGCCCTTGATGGATAATCGTCTCATTTCTCTTGATTATTTTATCTATATGGCTGTTGCCTGGAATCAAAATGAATGTCGCAAACATAATGCCCCGGCGTTCCCCCGCCTCACCTATCTTGGAATTTGTGTCGGAGATGCTAATGGCCGGTGATTACGACGCCTCGGAGCCCAAATTAAGTGGCAGCTTGCAGCCGCGCCGACGCAGTTTGACCTTTGGCCTCACCGGCTCTGCTCATGATCAAAGGATGTATAGTGACAGCCTCAGATCTGTTCTGGATATAGCTGCAGTATCATGTCATGGCTACTCAATGGATTTCATTTTTCAACATGCATCAGTAAAATAGAGCTGTCCCCTGCTTCTGATGCAGCTTATACTACGTGGAGAACTTGTAGTACTGTAATACGTCTGTGTTGCTGCAGTAACTCACAGTCATGTTCACCTTGTTCCACTGATCTCTCTCTGAACAGAAAACATCATTATGCACCATGACGGGAGACACCGGGGAGCAGGATATCAAAAATAATAATAGTCAACTGGAAAAAAAACTGATGAAAGTGACATGAGTTTACTTTATCTGCAAAGTCATAATGCAATGTCTTTCAATTTAGAACACATTAATATCTTATTTCATGCTTTCTCTGTCTGTTCCAGTGGGCCGCTTTGTCCTTTCATATATTCATG
Source organism: Pseudorhombus dupliciocellatus (assembly GCA_016785235.1). Lineage (NCBI taxonomy): Eukaryota > Metazoa > Chordata > Actinopteri > Pleuronectiformes > Paralichthyidae > Pseudorhombus > Pseudorhombus dupliciocellatus. The sequence goes on from JAFBJW010000098.1 coordinate 3,671,245, forward strand.
TTTTTGTCCCGGGCATACTCGTATTCAAAATAAGCAATTTTATTTTGACAGCTATTTGTATGTAAAGTGTGGAAGGGGTAAGGGGGGGGGGGGGGCGGGGGAAGTCTTGTCATTGGGGGGACGTCTTGTCATTGCTCCTGTACTTTTCTGTTTGCTGAAGCAGCCCTTTTTTTTTTTTCCTTTTCACCTGGAATAGTCCATGACATCCTCTCAGAGGATTAGCCGTCATTCCTCACAATACGTTCTCAGCGAGGTGAAGTTGGGAAATAGAAAAAGAGAAGGGGAAGCACTTCCTGGCAGCTGACTCACTTACAGGGTGCGATTTTTCCCTCCCTCGCATTATGTAATTCTCGTTTATTTTTAGGTTCGTATTCCATGAAAATACAAGTACAACTGGGGTGTATCATTTTCATTTCAGATCACGACCAAACCTGTTGCTACTACCACACTCTGGATGTGTGTGCTCGGCTGGAATGAGTTCTGGCGAAGCTGTAATACATTTTTTTATTTTATTTAGCCATAATAACCTTTATTGGTTAATGATGAGCTCTGTCTAACAGGCTGTGAAAAAGGCCTTACATCGGTCGACTCTTTCATCTTCACTTCTTCATTAACTCGAATGTTTACATCTCTAAAGAAAAGAATTCTCCCTTTGTGGAAACTCTCTCGTCGTATTCAGCTCATGTGCTCCAATAGTTTTCACTATATAGACCAAAAAAGCGCATCCTCTGACCCTGACAACAGCCACTCAGCCCGGCAGAGCTAAATAATATTCGGCCATTAAATTTTCATGGGGCTTTTCTGGGCCTCCCATTTTGTCCATTTCCCTGTTTATTTTCCCGGCAGTAAAAGGAGGTGCCCATACGCATCCACAATGATAAATAAATATTTTTTTTCCCCTTCACTCATGTCATGCCATTCACTGTGTGGTTTCAATTATGCATGCGGTTCTTATCTATGAATGTATGATGTCGAACTGTGCAGAGAGCACTCAGCCGGCTCTTATATGGAACGCGGTCAGGAGTGTGAGCGCACGCTGCTGCTGACGGAGCATCAGGGCTTGAGGAATGGCCACGTTTTAGTCCATGGGATGAAAGAGTCGCTCCTGTTCCTCTTGCAGCGACGGTTTAGTTTATTCCTCATTTATTAGCGATAATATCCGGAAGGGAACCCAACAAACGTTCGAGGGGATTATTCAAACATTGAAGCGGAGGAGCTAATACAGCAGAATTATCCGTGTTTCCAATCACAGCTTTGTCTTTGTATGTGCAGGCGTGTTCTTAGAGGGTGCAGTGCACGTGCTGTGAAGATTATGAGCTGTTTCGGCAAAAAAAAGGTTGAATGTGTGAATGTGCTGTGCAGGGGTGAAAACCAGTGGCTGAGTGGAGACAGTGTCCGTGATGCAGCCTGGGTGGCAGACCGCTTCCTCCCGGAGCACTTGGATGTTTTATTTATCAGGGGCGGCAAAGCAAGCAGTGTGTTTAACCCGACATGTACCGCAACGGCAGCAGAAATCTCAGCGTGCCTCTCCTGCGGCAGCCGGCGAGCAGGGGGGTAACTTTTGTTTCAGACATCATGTGCCGCAAAAACGCCACGTGACTCATTCCTCTCAATAGGTCGCGGATGGCTCGGCGGCAGCTGCCGCGGTTTGAACGTCACCGCGGCGCGAACAAAGAGGCGAGGAAAAGAGATAAAGTGGTGTTATTTGGAAGCGATAACCGAGTTCCTGGTGACATTCAAGGCAATAAATGATTGATTCAGGCTTTATCCTGCAAACAATTTGATCTAATTGTTGTCAAGATTGCAGAAGATTTTAATACAAAGTAATTATCTGCTCGTGAGGTAATTCAATTCCTTTATGCTTATTGGGATCTAATGAGAATTACAGCACTGATTGTGAATATTAACCCCACCATCCAGTTTATTAACTTCTTCTTTGATAGCCCCCGAAACAGATAACCCAACTTGCGCGGTAGAAAGAAGTCATTTACTTTATAATTAGAGGCAATTAGTGAATCAATTACAGCTCGATCAAACCTGATGGGAAAGAAAACAAAACGGCATGAGCCATGACGGGCTGTATTTGCAGAAAGCAGCCATTATGGTCCCATCCAACATCAAACCCTGATAATTGAACCTGGGGTTAAAGAAAAATCAATTTCTAATCATGGATTGTCATATCCCCCGTGACAATGCCAGCATAGCACCTATTTATCAAAATTTCCCTGCCACGGAATTGAAGGCACGGAGCTGTCTTAAATTAAACTTGTAAATATTTGTCATATGACAGGCCAGTGAGGTGAGATGTATGGCACCCCACAGACATGAGCCAATCTTTTCCAAATCCATTACAAACAGGTGGAGAGGAAAAAAAAAAAAAAGCCCCTGAGTTTAGGTGCGTTGATATATGACCTTTAGCTCTGAGTTATTTTCCCTCCTCACACCTCGATCTATTCAATCAGAGTAATTTTCTGATTAAATGAGTTAGATCCCGGTTCCACCCTCGTGGAATATGACATTTTAATGATACGGCGCGTGCTTTTACAACCCTTGTTTATTTCCCTCCTAAACTTTTTTCCCTCCCTCCTGATATTAGTGTAATTAAAACTAGGAGTAAATAGAGTCACTAATCAGCGATGGCAGACGCTACAAAGGCGTCGTATTTTGGTTTTCTGACAGACTGCAGGGCGGGTGTGACAGACAAACAAACCCAAATCATTAGATTAGCTCGAATCAGAAATATGTGTCTTACCTTCTCCACGTTAGCAGATGGGACATGATGGTGACTCACAAGGTCATCATATGTATCTGTTTCAAATCGGAAATGTTGCCTGAACTCTAACTACAAGGACATTCCAGAATATGTGGAAGTATTAACTGTCATAAAATAAAAGAATGAGGACCTGAGCACAGGCTGCATCTTCCTGAAGATAGATGTGACAAGAAGTCTTTGACTACCTGGGATATTTCCTTGAGATGAATTTAATTTACTATGGCTTGAAACTGAATTAAACGTGTTTCTGCTTAAGTAAATAGTTTTTCTTTTCATTTGATATTTATTCTCGCACTGTGTCCTTGTAGATGCTTTGGTTCTGATATGACTTTATTCCGAGTACTGAAACGGAGACATCAAGCGCTAAGTCAAGAGAGAAAATGAAATGTTTTTGAAGGTGCGTGTGAAGTGGATGGGCTTACATCATCAACAGAGGATCTCACGCTGGGCGCCAAGCTGCTCAAAGTTGCCTGGGTGGGAGATAATGACTATTTGCTTTTCCAACAGCTTTTGCTGACATGCCAAAAGCTCTTCATAGAGAGTTTCAAGTAACAAATACAAGAGAAAATGGCAACCGTGGCTGCTGGCCACCATATGCTGCCGCACCGAGTTTGGTTGTTCAGTTCACCTGCTGTTTATTTTTTCCCGTCTTAGCTATTTCCCCTGCTCGTGATAAACGCGTTGCTAACTCTTTCTCTACTTCCAGTCCTCTACCGTTCAGGGCCACACTTGGTACGTTCCTGTATAACGAACATCCCCTCCATACTTTCCACTGAGTGCCCCTGTATTCCTGCAGGGGTCATATATCGAATGATTCGGTTTGAGGGACTGCTAACAGCACTGCAGGGTCAGAGACAAGCCCGAGACCTCCTCTTTGGGTTTGCTCATTATTACTTTTTCACCTTGTTAGCCTTAACACATGGTCGAAGCTCGGCTCGCAAGACCCCGCTACTGTGTGATCAATGCCAGCGGATGGTTGTGGAAGAAGCCAAGCGTGGCAGCCGAACCGAGGCGAGAGGAGCGGGAGTGAAACGCTGAGATTTGGGGAGGAAGAAGCACTTTCTCCTCCATCATGGCATTATGGGATAATTGGCCTATACCTCCTTTTGAGTTCCCCAGCATCAGTGTCGGTGGTACAGACTGTAAGAGCCCCCCCCCGACACCGGGCCTGATGAGTATGAGCCTGTATAGATCGAAACAGAAGTAGTAGTACGTGAAAAGTATCTGTAAAATAGTATTTGATTGAACAGTACAACAATATTGTCACCTTACTCGTTTATCATTGGCGACGTTGTATTTAATGCACACCGTAGTTTTCTGGTATAACAGTATAAGTCCCATGTTCACTCATTTTTTTCGTCACTGACTCAAAAGAGATGCAGAAGAAAACGGTGACAGCCCAACATCACCACTGCCTCCATCTCTGTGTTGATGTGGAAGGAGCAGTGCTAATTATCAGAAGTGATTCCCACTCGTTGAGGTAGCCGCCTGCTAATGTCCCCCCTCTTGGATGCCTCACTTGTTACGTTCTGCAAAGCTTGCATTCCCTTAAAGACACCACTTGCTCTAATGGTGTAACTTTCACTTTCAGTGGATCGGCCTATTCGTTGGTAATTGGTATTTTACAGTGGATTGGATTGTATTCGGAAGAAGCCGCTTGATATACTTCAGGATGCGAGAATTGAGTTTGTTTGTCTCAGTGTGCTTTAAAAAAAAAAGTATATCGGGACGGATCAGGGACAATTGAGAGCAGCAGCCACCAGGTGGCTGTTCCAGTGCTGACACTGTGCTGCATCCCCCTCATTGCTCCTGTTGTTCCTCTCTTTTCTCTCCTCTAACTCAATTTGAAAAAGAGGCTGGCGGGCATGCATGATGTGTTAAAGGTAGATGGTTGGAGAGTGCTGACTTTGCATGGAGAGAACTATCTGATGGGGTGGGGGTGGGGGTGAGGAGACGGAGCACCGCTGGAGTCTCTTTTCCTGGATGCGGGCCAGGCTCAGGCCTTCAGCGCAGCCCGTTAATGATGCAGTGCTGCCAAGTGCCAGGCTTTTATTTATTTTTTTTTAAGGCTACCTGCCTGCCATCTCTCCCTCGCTCTATCCGAGGGCTGCGCGGGGGGGGGGCACCTCGGGCCCCGCGCTTCGGCGCAGGCCCTGACAGGTGCCACGCGGTGACGAGCGCCATCGTCAGTAAGCATCTCGCTCAAAGCGGCCTCCTCGCTGAGCATCGCAGCGGCCGGCAGCAGAGAGTATGGCGCCCGTGGCGATGCACCGTCTGTATGGATTCCTGATACCCGACAGTTTCCAAAGTGTCCTGTCGACTGTGTCCGTGTGTGTTGTGTGGCAGAGCACGTGACTCTATGGGTGCAGGAACTAAATACCCGTGTTCTATGTGTAATTGGAGAGAGCCTCAGAGATCTATAGTCACTTCATACGTAAGTTATTGGACTGTGCCATACCTCCTTTTCCGGAAGAGCTTACTCTGTTGTTATTGTTTACACAGTCAGAAGGGGTCTGCTGTTTTTTAATGTCACCATCATCCTGTCATTGTCCTTCACGGCTGAAGCTTAGCTGCTGAGAAGTATGTGTTTGCGGTTTAAATGTTCCATTCTGCTAACTCTCACAGCTCTGCTCGACAGTTTGAGGGTTTATATACAATTCCGAGATGCATGCATTCTGCATATGGCAGGATATGCTAAATCTGTTGTAAGGCATTTGCCATGCATTTTACAGCAGCGTGCACAGTAAATGGGGAAGTGCACAGGAACCCACATGCACCAGAAGTGTTTGTGTCGGTTCACAGATAGAGCAGCAGCTGAGGAATGGATCACTCCTTTCTCTCTCTCTCTCTCTCCCTCTTTCGCTCGTGCTCTCACTCTCTCTTCAATCTCCGTAATGCGGAGAAGAGCCCTGAGCTCTTTTACGTGCAGACTCAAGCAAAAAGCTGCATTAAGGGGACAGAGAGGAGATTTCATTGGAGAAGTAAGCTGATGAGGGAAACCAGGGCGGCGAGGAACAGAGGAATTTCTCTTCTTCACCTCTAGAAACAGAGCCTGTGATGAGACGCACGTTGAAACACGACACGAGGAGCAGGAGCAAGGAGTAATCAAGCGTATTTAATATTCACAGACGACACCCGTGGCGTTTCCTGATTGCACCCTTTCCGTGGGTTTTGGGAGGCCGCCAGAATCCCTGGGCCTGAGCTCGCAAAAACGCTCCATGTTCAAAATCTTCTGAGAATGGCGGTGCATGGAAGTGTGGGAACAAATCCGCACAAGCAGGCATATAGGTGAATCAGTATTTCAGAGTCGCTGGCCCTGTCGTGCATTGTAGAGGGACGCGTGGGAGTGATTCACCATTGTGCCTCCATATCTCGGCTGCCAGCTTGGCCGTCCCTTCACTGCTGATCTGTGAGATTTAGAATTGCTCCCGTAGTGCTTTTTCTAATCTCCTCTCTTTCTCTTTTTGGGAGAAATGTAACCTGCAGACAAAATATCTCCCTTTGGTGCCTTCAGATGCATTTAGGGGGCTGTGTTATTTACATTCTTTTAGCGCCGTTAACGAGTAATAAATGGAGACGCTTGTGAGGAGGGTAACATGCTTACACGCTGCAGAAATGCCTTTTTTTTGTCTCTGTTCTGACTCCAAGGACATCCTGCTTCTTCCTATAAAGTTTATTTAAGGCATGAAGTCCTCCGCCTTGTCAGATGTCACTGCAGCAGATTTTTTAAATAAGGCTCTTTAGCAAAGACTTGTTAATTTCATTAAAACAGAGCTCGGGGGTTTTCTGGGAAGAGGTGCTTGACATCTTGGAAGCGCCACAACCCTGGGCCTCGGTCTGCTCCACAAGGGGTCTGCTAGCTCATAAAAAATGCATTTGACAATGGCCAGCGTGCCGACAGGAGACGCTTCCCCCCCCCTCTCCGTTTGCCTCTCAAACCGACGTCCAATTAGCTTTGAGAAACAAGCACAACCCGGAGCTGCCATTTAGCTCAAACCTCCAACAGCGCCTCCAAGATATCAGGCCTTGACATAATGAATGCAATCAACAATAATTAGGGCGAATGATGGGCTCTCACTTTGAGGCGTCATTAAGGCGGAAAGGCTGCCGCTGCACCGCCAGTGACCTCTCCCTCTTTAAACACTCCCTGCCACCAGGAAAACGGACCTCCTGCCGTGTCATAATCTTTCATGTAAGACATTTCACAGAGCTCAGAGAATCTTGAAAGGAGTTAATGTGGAAAAAAAAAAAAAAATGAATGATCATCAGGGTGGTGTGTTATAGTTATAGGAGCGGCTTTAAAGAACACTTCAGAACCCTTCAGTTTTGGGATTATGAACTAGAGAAGCACGAGAAGACATTAAGGTGTCAAATGCTTTGTCTGCACTGACGAAAATGTCCAACGGGCTCAGATCAATCTGTGTGAGACAATTTGAAAAGACGTCCCCGTCAAAGCCCCGTCGGCCATGTTTTTCCGACAACCTGCTTTGTTTTATTTTAATGCAGGTTGTGTTTCTCAGAACAAACCTGAACGCAGCACCGTCTTTGAAATTATAATAAATTTCAAAATCGGATTCTGCGGCGCGTTGCCTGAAAGTCTACGGCGCCATTTGTATGCAAGGTTTCACGAGGACACGATTCAGAGTGGGGCTGAGGACAGAGTCTGATTGAGCCGGCTGTGACTAAATGAAAGTAACTAATAGGAGAAACAGAGAATTTTTAAAAGGAGTGTAGTGAAACAAAGCCGGGGTAATAAACCCAGATTGGTCACATCATAGAAAATACCTGACACACTTTAATGAGGTTAGTGTCAGTCCTCACGCTGATCCACTGAATCACCTCAGTGCATCTTCAGTTTTCTAGGACACCTAATGTACTCCTGTTTCTTTGCCGGCATTTAAATATCTGATACAAGTGTTTCAGGCAGAGGCTGAAAAGAGGAGCTGCAGCGACAGAAAGATAGGGTCTCGTACCAGTTGACGCAGTGACGCACGGCACAGAGGCTTCATGAACTTCCTCTTTTTTTGAATCACATCTTCTTCTTACTCCTCAAATGATCCCGTGACCTGTGGCGCCGCCTATAGAATCATTTGCATTCTCGCTCGACTCATTAGCCGTGTTTCTTTTTTTTGGTTTTTGCATATTGTTAACCAGCGTTGAGATACCCTCAGCCCCGCGTCTGTGCACAGGCACAGAAAGTAAACAGTTTAACTTATTTCTGTTCCAATTAAAACTTTATTCAGATCAGTCATTAGTCATGTGCAGCTGCATTTAGGTTACGTTATCCGTCCGTTCCGTTTTACTTCCGGCCGACGGAGCAGTGAGAGAGCGGGTTCTGAGGGAAGCACTGGCCACTTCCCTGGCCTGACCTTAATAGACACAGGTAGTTTGGAGGAGCAGAACAAGGGGTTAGCCAGGTGAGGAAAGGTCGGGCCTCAGCCGCACTCCGGCAGAATATCAAGTGGACGGCCTAACCTGCGGGTGAGAAGGAGAGAGCCACGCCGGTGTAGCTTGATGCTCGACTACGAGGGGTTTGAGGTGGAAGGAGATCAAGGCAGAGAGCCAGTCTTGCGTGGATCTGCACCTACGACAGCTAATCAATTATTAACATGTGCAGCGTTTGAGATGCTCAACCTGCCACAGTGTTTATATCTGGAGAATACTGATTCAACTCCATCTTTGCATCGTTTGCGACGCGGGAAACGGAGCTGATGCTCAACGCAACCTGAGCCTGTATCCAGACATGTCGCATTCGGAGGAGGAAGCCCACCAGCGTGAGTGAGGGGTGTGAGGAAGGAGCTCTGATTAGAAGGCCGTGGGTGTATTCTCATGAGCCTCGAATATGAAAGATGTGCGAGATGGCAACTGTTGTTGTGAAAGAGGGAAAAGTTATTACTTGCTGTCTGAAGTAATTTGTATTAAAAGCAGTTTGCGTCTGAATATGTGGCTTTGCGAATGCAATTAATGCTCGCGGGTGTGCTGTGAAATATGAACTGCGTGGCAGGAAACATTTCCACCGAGATTCGGCTCCCTGAGACTCGGTCTAATTTATGCCGCGACGTACTTTTAAAGTCATGGGCTGTTAATGTGACACGTAGTCAAAGGTGATGGATCGGCTGAGAAAACGCTAAGCAGATAATTTCCTGTTCACTGGAATAACATAAATCCAATTTTTGCCCTAATTTGATCACGTCGTTAAAAAAAGAAAGTCAGAGTTGATGCTCAAATTATGATTTTATTTTAACGTTACCTGTCACAGAAGAGGAATGTGTGTGCTTGTGGCGATGAATACATGTTTCCATGATGGGAGAGCAAACACAGTTTTTACATTCATTTGTAATGAAGAATTAATTGCTGTGATTTGTGAGCTTTTTTTTTATTCTTCCTTTTTTTAATCAACAACTTACACAGCCAAAGTTTTAAATGTATGAAACCTAATGCAATTACAAAAGGCAAATTAAATGTTCCTTCCAGGCGTCTGCTTAAACTGAAATTAAAAAAAAATATATTGCATGTATAATGGAGAGGGGGGGGGGTTTCTTTGCTTGCATTCATGTTTTCTTTTTTTTATTTCATTCAAATTGGGTTTAATATGAACATGTTAGAGGGGGAATTGCTTCTTCTAAGGCTGCAGACTGTGTTTTAATCAGTTTAATTTCCTCTCGCGCATTAAGCACCGTTCTACAGGCAACTTTGTGTTCATGTGGCTCCACATGCAGATGAAAAGTCAGTGAAGGTGTCGATGCTCCTGACTGAAGGACAGCGCAATACTATTACAATTACTATTTGCTCTCCACTGCATCATGATGTGCAAACCTAAAGCCGAGCTATCTCAGATGTAGGTCTATGTTATTAACTGAGAAGTAAGGTCATTTGTTTTTCATTAGAAACAAACTTGTTTTTGCAATCAGTGCACTCGTACATTTCTTTCTCCCGTGCAGTGATTCTCCTCTAGACCAGTAAAGACGCTTTGTTGTGCACAATCGGCGGAGTTCCCTTTTTAAAACAATATCAAAATCGCCCTTGAGAGTTCCCTCCCGCGTTTTTGCTGAAACGTGCACCAAAGCATAAAAAGTAAACGTGACCCCGTGTTATTCGGCACAGATTTTTCATCCGAGCTAAAATCCAGTCCTCCGAACACTTTGTTAGCCGTCCAAACACATACAGCTCGTCCCTCCCTGCCATCTGTCTGCCGAGGTAAAACAAGAAATCTGCATATTATTGAACAGCAGACATCAAATAAGATGCGAAATGATGAATCACAAAAACTTCAAGGAGATTAATTAGGCAGTGCCGCGCTGTTGATTGGTCTATAAAAGACAGGAACGGCGTTTAAAGGAATGTGCACACTCTCGAGCAATCAAAACATGTCCTGCCATTTAAGTGCTCGAGTTTAGAGGGATAATCAAAGTAGCTGGTGCTGCCAGGGTGCACGGCGTGCGCCAGGAAATCACTCAAATGTGCTGAGTTTGAACGCGCGCGCTGCGCATCGAAGCGTTTCTGCGTGGAGCGCCTCCGGAGAGGTGTCGCAGCTTTTGAACGCCGACGTCAGGGGATGGATCTCTCCTCCGACATGAACTCGGGTCATGTTTGGATTGTGCTGAAGCCATGATGTCTCAGTTCATTTCGGTGATGGTTAATTCTTTAAGTTTTAAGACCGCAAATATATTGAACACAATTTTAAAATCCGGGGACAGGTAGTCTTCTAATCGAGAGTTGGATGTTCTGCTCAGGGTCCAGCAGCACATTTCTGCCCTCAGGTTTTTCTGACTAATCCATGTAGATTACACACCAGCGCTGTGGCTCGGGCTGAACTCGCTGGTGAAGGTGTTCCCACATGCAGAGGCTGGATAAAAAGCACCACATGTGGGATGAGCTCTAAAAGCCTTTTTCACCTGAGGCGTGTTTGTCTCTGCATGTATGTGCGTGTTTCGCAGAGATGCCGGCAATGAAATCATGGATGGAGAACATTGATTTCAGGAGAGATTGACATGGAGCACACACAAGTGAAGAGCAACAGCAGATGTGTGTGTGTGTATGTGTGTATAATGCCATGTCATGTCAACTGATCAGATCGCTCATATCTAAATCACAGTTCTATTTTAATTCTGTTTACATTCAGCTGAGTAACAGGAGGAGGAGGAGGAAAACGTCGACCTATAACCCCTTTGCATACTTGTGTGAACGGCCATTAGCGACTACAGGTCTCTCCTGGCCTGTTAATCTACTCACAGCCAGCCTCCCCGTGCCGCAGACACACACATATCCACATCTGTGTGTGGCGGTTGCAGGCTTTTAACCGGATGAGCCGTCATCGCCTTTCCCACAGAAATCAATTTAACCTGTCAATGTCCATCGATCTGCAAGACACCGATCGACTCATCTGAGGAGGGATTAGAGTTGTCATGGGGGGGGGGGGGGGGGTGTCTTGGTGTCACTCAGTGAACCCTGACACGCAGCAGCTGTGCGCCATCTCCTCCTCCCCCCCCGGAAACGGGGGGGGGGGGGGGGGGGTGTTGGCCTTTGCCCTCTGCGGGAGGCACGAGAGAGCAGGGCGGTCACATCGGCGTGATTCAAGAGACATGTTCGCTCCTCTGTCAATCCACTTAGGTGATAAACGGGTCACGCCCCCCTGTCGGCGAGGCTGAGACGAGCCAATGAGAGCAAACAGTCGCCATATGTCACATAACGATCCTGTTGTTAACTCTTAAAGTAACAAATCCTACACATTGATGGATCCCTACGTGCCTCAGGGATCAGGCATCAGAGCTGCAGTGTTCCACTGAGAGAAAATAAAGACTGAACCGGAAAACTTTAGAAGATCCGATCCCATCGTGAACCCTGTAATCGGAGACACTCAGTGGCGGTGACGAAGCATCGTCGCGGCTGAATTAATGACCACGCACTCATGCGTGTGGGAGTATAATGCTTTTGGTTCACTGACTGATGAGATCCATTACTCTTAAAATGAAGTTTAATGCTCCTTTGGGGCGGCAGGTGATTCTGACCGTCAGGGCATCTGCTCGACTGGCTCTGCTGTAGACGTGTGCAGGCACGCGCGCACGTGTAGTGCACGTCCTCGTGCGCACCCCCCTTGCTGTCACGAGCACTAACGCATCTTGATTGTCAGGGTATGAGTTGTGTTTATGAGAAATATTAATGCAGTGAGTGAAATCCCAGCAGCGTTTAACTGGGGCATTAATAGAGACAGAGACATTGAACCAAAATGTATTATTCAGCACTTAAAAGCACAGAGCATCTGCTCAAAGCAGTTTAAAGCGCCTGTCCAATTCCACCGCTGCTTAATATTTCACACACTCGCTGATGGGGAGGTACATCGCTTCAGGAGCTAATAGAGGCGCCAGATATTGCACGCGCGGTCGCGACCTTGAGGAGCGAGGGTCAAAAGGAGCAGACGCTGTTGTGTTGCGGGGTGTCACGATGAAACGGGCTGTTTGTTGTCGCCTGGGATCCATTAGTGCAGAGGCTATTTGTGACTTCAGGATCAAAACATCCTTATTTTTCAGCTATTTCATGTTTTTGTCTCCAGGAGTACGAGACAATGGCGTTTTTCTTGTATTTTTCTTATATCTGCAAGTGTGCAGATATAAAAGTCTCTTTGTCTCCGGTCCCAATCTTCAAACTCTCTCACACACACACAAACACACACACAACAATGTTGCTCTCATTCGAACCAACCTATAGTATTTCTATTTGATGACACGCCGGCACCGGCAGACAGATTGCTGCGCCGGGATATATCAGATATCTCCAGAAATCTGACATTTATGGGTCTTGTTTTTCTTCCCCATTTTGCATCGGGTCCATTCAGCTTTCCGTGTCCTTGCATCACCCGACACATCTGTCAGAGGAAGTTGGAGCTTTCTTGACTGAGCTGCGGGCCTCAGTCCATTCCGCGGCACCGTCCATTTCCGTGCCCTCGGGGGGAACTGCAGGACGAATGTTCATTTTCACTTATAGTTGACTGCACTCCGCCTCAGGCGGGCGTCTACTGTACGCAAGCCTCCGCTCTTCAGCGTCGTCAGACCTGCAGATTGCCAAATAACACCTAAAACTCTGTGTACGGTGTTTAAGTGTTTTGCTGGAACGAGCTGTCGGCTCTTCGTTTGATTCATGATCCGCTAAGACAGAGGAAATGATGGAAAAGAACAGTTAATGGTGTTGGTTCGCCGGCTCTTAACATGAAAAGCCATCACTCACGTACAGAACGGGGAGTTTGGTTTATTTTATATGCAAAGTAAATCCTGCCGAGACGTGAACTTGTTCTTAAAAGTCTTCAGATTTGACTGCAGATTAGTGACTCATGCACGTTGAGTGTCTGTGAAAAGAGTGACACTGCTGCAGTGAATTAAGCAGCTGAGGTGTTTATTGTTAGTCTCTGCACGAATGAGACTTGTCTAAATGTCGATTTTATGCACAGGCTGAGGAAACATCAGATGCTCCGCATTGTGTTGTCACATCGGGCCATAAAAAAGGATTTTTGCATCAATGACGTCAAACCGCTCGCTGCTTTTGTGCATTGTTCTACCAAGTGTCTCTTTAAGCGAGTCAGAAGTGTCCTAAGATTAATGGATGAGGAAAGAAGTAACAGAGACCAAAGAAATAGGAAGATAAAACGTGCTGTGTCTCATACCATGCGGAAATATGTTTGATTTAGGATATTTATATGTTTAAGTCCCAAATAAACATCACAATTGAATGTCAGTATGTATTTATTCAACAGCAGGAAGGGCAGTGGTTAAGGCTTGTGACAAAATAAAAGTTGATCTATAAATTTGTATTCTCGACGTAACACAAAAGTTCAGTGTCCATCAGGAGATGCAAATAAGATGATGTTCACACTGTGAAGATGTTCCGTGAGCTCTTTTCTAGTTGTTTTTAGGTCGTTTCATAGGCACAGTTTTCTATTCCGAGACGATAATGACAATGATGATACCTTCAGTGATGGTGATGACTCTATTACTTTTTATATACCGGTCTTATCTTTCACCATCCAGCCAAAATCTGACTTTTCGCTGATGTTATTTTGCGAGCAGCTCCATTTTTGCCACTTTGACTTCAACACCGTCCACGAAAAAAGGCATTTGATTTAATACATAGGAAATCAACATTAGAGTCTCGAAGGCTTCTTACAGAAATTAAAAATCCTTTTTGCTTTTCCAAACACTAACTGAAGGCAGTTTATAAATAATGCCTCCCATATTGACAGTATCATGCTGTTTTAGTTTTGTAAAGATGAATGTAAAGCCAGAACAAATGAATCCTAATCCACTCCGAGATCCAGTTCAGTCGCTCGATATCCTCATGAATGTCGGCCATTATTCGTTGCCAACTGTGTGAAAATGACAAAGGGGAAACGATGAAAACACCGCCCATCTAAAACCAGAGCAAACCCAGGCACTGAAAAATAACCTTTGTAGACATTGCTCTTAATGCGGCGTAGATATTAGAGTTCAAGAATGTCCTCATCGGCAGTTTTTTGAGATTTCACCATCAAGTGTGGTGAAATATTCAGAGCAGGCCTGAGAGCAGGATTAGAGCTCTTAGCTCCACCCAGCGAGCTGCGAGTCCACCCTGGTGCTGCTTCAGCCGGGTGGGTCTCTAACTCAGTGGCGGTGGTGGTGGTGAAGACAATCTTTCTGTAAATCCAGTGAATACATAGACCCTAATTTCCCTGCACGTTTTCTCCCATTTGAATCTCATTTCATCGTTCGTGTCTTTGATCTGCCTTTGATTTTTGTAGTTCCATCAATCAGTATTTTCGCAGCCCGTGGAAAAGTTCTTTGTTTTCCGTCTGTCTCCTCACGGATCCGTCAGATTTTTGTCCTCTGCTCCACTTTGATCAGAAAACTCCCTCCCCGCTCTCAGCTGGAACGCGGCGCCAGTTGTCACCTTCACTGTGCGTTGCGTTCTCTCTAATCAACCACACCTGGCGATACACCTGGCACTCTTGTCATTAGCTGAAATTCCTTGATTGCATCGAGCTGGCGCCCCCCCCCCCCCCTCCCCTTCCCCCCTCCCTCGCTTCTGATCCCTCTCTTTTGTTCAGCCTGGCGCATTACACAAAGAAATGTTAGAGGAACTATATCGCCAATTTGTGTAGGCCGTTTGTTTTTTTTTTTGTTTTTTTTTTCATTATTTTTAAAACTTTAAATAGTCAAACTTTTAATAACTTATAATCTATCCAATTAGAGATTCAAAATGTGTGTTGTGTTAGGGGGGGAATTAAGCCTCAGATCCCATTAAGACAAAGTTGTAAGGAAACACAAGAGTAGTTTGGGAATCAGGTGAGGTTCAGCTTCTCTCAACCCTCGTTTGTTCCTGTTTCCTCTTTCGCCTCCTTCACGTCCTCCTGTCTCTCCTGGATGAGCCTGCGTCACTGACATCAGACCAGAGGAGCGAGGTGACTTTAACTTGAGAAACGGTGGAATGGAAGTTACCCGCTAAAGAGGCCTTAGGGAGGAGGAGGGAAAGAATAATAATCACGAGGCACCACTGTGTCTTAAGAGGGCGTCCCGCTGAGAGGGGAGAATAAGACAGACACTCTGCTTCTTCCTCGCACCCCTTGACATCCAGGAGCGAAGGAAGTGGGAGCGTGAGCTGGAGGGGAAGGAGGGCAAAGGAAGGAGGGATCCAGAGGCTTTATAAATGAAAGTGAGAGTGTTTTTGTGAGGAGGATTTTATGCCCTGTGCCCTCATCAACAAGTCTCCTTATCCACCGGGGTCCAACGACTCCACTGACACAATGAATAATTCCCAATGTCCTCTGGCCTCGGCAATGACCCTGCGAAGAGACTATAATTAATGCATAGGCCTGGTTTCCAACGGTGACAAACGAGAGGGAGTGGATGCAGATTTGGGTTATAGGATAACATTTGAAGGATGAAAACTCACATTTGCGGCTGCTTCTTTGCCTCAGTTGTTATTTCTGTGCCTTTACCGAGAGAAAACCTTTGTTTGGTATGCACACGAGTAAGTGCTTGCATATGCAGACTGCGACAGTTAGTTTAACGTGCCCAATGTCATACAGATACCCAGCAATGTCAAGATTTGTATTTCTCTGTTTCCAATTTCATGAGACAGTGATGCGTGACAGCGGTGTCAAGAACTCCAAGGTGCAGCACTGGCCCCGTATTCACTGCTGACATAGCTGTTGGATTTCACTTTTTTTTTTTTTTTTTTCATCTTTTTCCCTTCCTATTTCACTTTTCACACAAATGAGATTTCCACCTGTCATCTGAGTCCAAAGCCAGAGATTCTACACAGGTCATCTTAAACCTGAGTGGAAGTCCCCAAAGTTTGGGATGAGAAGGTGCACTCACGTTTTCAACGGCCGGTATTTCATATCAATTGAATATATATAACATACACTGATCCCTGTTTATTCAAAGCCAACATGTGAAATTAAAAGATTGGCTTTTCTAATCAGTATGGAACCCCTGCCCTTCCCCTGTCTAACTGCGAGGCTAATTCTCATTTTAACATACGTCTTGACACAGATCACCCGGCTCCTTCAACCAACAGGTGGAAACAATCCTTTTTCTCTCCTCGCTCCATTTCATTCGTTATTATGTTAATTAGATTTTCCCTCCAAAGGAAACTTTTGAATTGGGCATGTCTGCCGGTGATTAGCTGCTCTCACATCCTCAGCTGTGAGTTGAATACAGTATCTGGGCGGCGCGCGGGCAAAAAACAAGGCACGTCTGCAATCCCGCCAGCCCCCCCCTCCCCCGTGGGCCTGCCCTTGCACATGTCCTGCAATAAGAAAATCTTATTGATGTCTGAAATATCGCTGACCCATATCTGTGAGGAGAGATCGCGGTTGTATTTCCCTTCAGTGTGTTTTCCTTTCAGCCCTCATGCATGCAAATGACGGCCCATTTGAAACGTGCTGGGAGAGGGAAGGGAAGGGGGGGGTGGGGAGAGGAGCGCTCGCTTATCCGTTCATTTAACTGCTGAACTTTAAGAGTGCAGCTGGTTTGCCCAAGAGAGTCTGGGCTATTTGATGAAGTTTAGAAATGTATCATCCAAATTAAATGCTGTGCTAGTTTTAAAAGTTTGAAGGTATTAGAAGATTATTCTGCTTTGACAGTGCATCTGTCCAGCCCACCTGTTCCTAAAGCTCGACAGGAAGCCAGATCAAATCATGTCAGACAAAGTAGCACTTCTTAGGATGATTAGATTTACCAGCAACTTATCCATCAAATCATCCACTTCATTGAGTCTGATTCATAGACTGGATATTTGAACATGAACGGCATGATAACGGTGAAGCCAAAGCATCACCTGGTGGATGGCCTCCTCCATGTTAGTGGATGGAACATGGAAGGTCATGGAGTTAGTTGTTTGATGCTGTTAATTAAATGTGTTAAAACATATCAACTGACTGCTGAGACTGACTCACAGTTGCAGGAGTATGCATTATGACTATAAGGCTCAGTCACAGTCTAGTAACAGATATATAAGTATCATAAGAAGTAGCTAAATAAACTAATAGTTTATAGTATAAGCTTGGCCAAGTTTGTGTTGTACAGGCTATAGCAGTAGCCATGGTGTTTGCACCTTTCATAAATCATTTGTTCTGACATTCTGTCAGCTAAAGTCATGCTAATCTTTTGTGTCATGAAAGGACATCTAATGACGAGTTCTTACCTTTACCTTGTTTTGGCTCCGGACGTTTCAGTGAGGCTTGACCGCTCGCCGGCAGCCCAGATGCTATAAAGCTGTCAAAACTGGCTTGAACCAGGTTTGGGGTTAATTAAACTTGCAAACCCTGCGGCGGGCAGTGGCTTCCAAGGCCAGGACTGAAGAGGACACAAGCTCGAGGTCAGCAGGACCTTGTTAGGTTGAAGCACGGGCTTGACATAACAGCGATGGGAAATGGTTTGCAAGGTTCAGAGAAGGGGCAGAAATGAGAGGGCCACAGCTGCACTCTGGGAGGGCGAGAAATTAACTTGTTTTAGGGAAAGGCGTGGGAGTGCGTTTGATCCGGCAGCTAGGAGTGGCTAGCATCACGAGACAGGTGATTGCCAGCAACCACCCCCCCTTTCAAGATGAGCATCGGTGAGCGACGCATGTCGGATGAGCTGCTGCACAGGAGCTTTCTGCTTCCTGCCAGCTTGTTCAGCAAGGTGACCTCAAACTAGTTTGGCTGTGGTCCCAAGGCTCAAGCTGTGAATCTCACCGGAGGGTTTAGTGGCAACAGAAATCACTCTGCCACTCTTGCCAACAATTATGAGGGCCATGTCTGTGAAGCCACCATACTTTTTACTGTCTGTGGCCTCTCAGCGAGAATGAAACAATACGACTGAACGACAGTGAGAAATTACACCTGGGGTTTAATCTTCGTTTTGGCTGGCAGAGGATATCACCTGCCTCTGCTGCAGGTTTTATCACATCTCAGGCCACCCCGAGCCTGACATGAATCATCTTCACACAGGTGAAGGATGTTCACAGTTTCAGGTGTCACTGAAATATATATATCGTCTAATTTTAACCGTCGCGTACCTGTTAAAATTCGTCCAACGGCTCTGTTTGACGAACATTGTCTGTGCGTTACATCTGTGGCAACAACACGACTGTGATTTTTCTCACCTTAAGATCAGGAGGTGCTTCCATCCCAAGTCGTCTCATTAGCACTCAGTACAGGAATAAGGGTATGAGGTGACATTCTGTATCCAGTGGCAACCATTTTCATAAGCTAATAGGTCTCTTCTGACATTTCCAAGTAATTTCAGGCACAGAGCCATAACTACTGCGAGGAGAGGGGCCTTGAAGTGAGCCTCTGGGATCTGTGGACGATCAGTGCGTCTCTATGCATCAAGGACCTCCGTCTCGAGGGTTCTCTCTTTTTGCCAACAGAAAGGTCTTTGTGTTCCAAGTTTCTCTTAACACTGCGCATATCTTACAGTTCTGGGGAAGGCTCCCCGCAGAAACTGCAGCAAGGGAAAGTTGGGTATTCTGAGGTGGTGTTATTATCACTGTGGGCTGCGGTGCATGTGAGTTTTTGTAGAGTACCAAGTGTTCCTCTCAGAAAGATTCCGGAACATTTAGTCAAGTACAGAATGTGTGGAACTTTCCAAATTAGTTAGATGTCATTCTTTAAATTAATTCAGGTGTGTTTGGCAACAGTGTGCCTGGTGTGTTTTTGCTTTTTCTTTTAATACAATTAGCAATGAGTCCTAATATATCATCATGGAACCCTTATGGGAAAATAATATGAATACAACCAATTGAACAGAACTTGATGAAAATAGAAAGTAAAATGTTATTTACGCTTAAAATAAAAAAATAATTCATAATGCAGGATATGGGATTGAGGGATGAAAGGTTCATAATGGCTAGTGCTTTAATTCAATGAAGACCAAAAATATAGGAATATAAAGTAGGTTTATTATTTTCATTTGGAAACATTTTGGCCACTTGTGTTATTCACAGCAACACAATCTCTTGCAACTCACTTACAGATTCCACCTGCACTGTGTGATTGAGTCCTTCAATTACTTGATTTCAAGGTGAGTTTACTGTATCGAGAGAAAAACTTTGAATCCCTGGAAAATGGGTAATCCTCCTTCCCCGTGTTTGCCTTGCCATCCTAATGTGACCTTTAGGAAAATTAGCCGTTCGCTGAAGGGAGGCTCAGAGTGCATGTTTTGCAAAGGCCACTGTGAAGGAAGCAATGTGCCTATAGGGAGCAAAGGTGTGATGAAAACCTCACTACAGACGCCTTAAACAATCCCGACTGCCGCTATTGATTCCTGAGGCATATCCTCAAAGCTCTTTATATTGCATGCGGCAGGTTACAAGTCACCGCTTTTGCAGGAAATGTTGTGTTGATGAAAAGTTAAATTTTGAGAACGCGTTAAAAGAAATATGTTAATCTGTAAAGGATGATATCCTTATATCAGAATAAGTGAAAATGTTTTACCGATGAAAAGATGTTTTGTTGTTTTCTTCTCCTTCATATATGTGTGTTTCTATCCATAATCGTGGAGAGAATAGAGAGGGAGGTCAGCTGACTTTTAAAGCGGCTTCACCTCCATCGAGTCCTCAACAGAAGAAGCGATAAGCAAATACATGCCTATTCTTATAATTCAAGGTAATGGCTTTTTCGTCTCATTTACATGAGGAAAGAGCACAAGCATGTGTTGGGTGCTGATGAGTGTGTGTGTGAGGGATGGCTGAGAGGGGAATTATGAGAAACTTGTGGAAGCATCACTTATTATCTGAGTTTGTCTTTCACTTTACTTTTTTGTTTTGGTTGAAAGTGAAAACACAGATGTGTGTTGACACTCTGTGTGTTTTTGTTTGTTATCAAGGAATAAACAAGCTGTTTACAGCAGACGAGAGCAGGGAGCCTTCGCTGGTGGTTCGGGATAAAGAATAGAATGAGATAATAGTTACCATGAGAGATGATGAGTCTGTTTTGATCCCCCTCCATTATCCTGCACTCAGTTCCTTTGTTTGATTATAATTCGATTATATAAAGTGTTTTTAATCCATCAGTCAATACTGAGACTCCATATAGCTGCTGTTCCAAGTAAAAGAGTCAGGCAGGAACATTACGTCTGTGCCCGTCCGCCTGCATGAATTCTGTGTGCGACACCACCAGCCTGAACTTTAGTCTCCGGCTGAGGCAGAGACACTTTAATCAAGTGCTATTGTCTGATGCACAATGGCAGTGACACACAAACACGTCCTGGTGTAGAGAAGTGCGGAGACCTGCTCGATGTCAAGAGAAGAATACAACTTGATGAGTTTGAAGATTAAATATATTGCTGGTGATTGATTGACGATTATAATAAGCAGGCAACAGTAAACAGGACGCTCCTGCTGTCATTTGCATGTTTATATTTTAGTCTCATTTAGCCGGGGTGTATTCCAAGGTGAGGTGTGATTGAGCATTTAGCAGCTATTAAGGGTGCTAACGAGAGATTGCAGCACATGGCGGTGCAAACCTTGGGACAGCTCCCTGAAAATGATTTGTTTGTCAGGCAAAATCTAAAGTAAAATAAAATAAACAACAGTAAAACTTGTTCAATATTAATTTAACAATATTCAAAATTGCTGCATATTCCAATTGAGCCTTAGATGTAATTTATTACATGCTATCTGTAGATGATTTTTATCATTATATTATTTATTGCATACCTGCTCACATAGCTTTCTCGTGGAATTGGATTCAATTTTTTAACATTCCTCTATCTGGAGCACAAACACTGATTGAACATGTGAGACATGCCCTTAATCTATGTTAATATTAAAAGCCTGATAAATGTGAGGAGGGCCTCGAATGGGACTTGGGATTATTGATACTGTTTTATTTATGGCAGTCATATTCTCTGTTGTCTGAAATATTGTCCTGCGTAGATCTCGGCGGCTTGAAGGGAGGAAAAGCGGGGCAGCTGATGCAGACTTTTCACATTAACCAATTTCGCTGCAGCAGAGAGGTGATCAGCAGTGTTTGTGCCTTTTCCTTTTCCTGGCCAACAAAGGCACTCAGCTTCAGGCTGCGGCTCGACCTCCTTGTGTCTGTGGCGATCATTGATCATGATCTGTGCAAGCAGCGCCTCTCATCATGTGCACACCGCTCCTGTGAAAACATCTGGAGGAGAAAAGACCCCCCCCCTCTCTCTCTCTGTTGTCATCCGTCTTCTGCCTCCCTGTCTCTTTCCATCGCTTCTGCATAAGCCTTAGTCACCAGCGCGGTTTCCAGAGGTGATATCAAGGCATCACGCCGAGTCCTTTCTGAGGGTTGGAAGTGGCTCAGCAGGCCGAGGCAAGATTGTGTTTGGAGGCTTGAGTATTGAATTATCTTTGCTCGATCCATTTGGACTTCCATCCAGAGGGTTAATCAGAAACTCTCAGTGTTGAGGACTGCAGGGCCAGTCCTAAAGCAGCCTTTATAAGAATGATCTATAAACAGTCTGTGATGCAGAAGGGAAGTTAGAAGACACTGTGTTCGTCTCCCTTGCTTTACCTGCAGTGGAGTTTTTTGGTCTGTTTGTGTTTGGCTCGTAAATGCGACTGATATGTTTTACTGCGCGTCACTTTATTGTTAATAATATTTAATGAATCGTTAGTCCAAATCACACCAAATGTGAAGGTCCCTGAGCCATGAACGACACGCACACACCAAGTGTGCACCACAGAGAGACAGAGACATCCGTCGAGTTTAGTGCGGAGACGAGGAATAAAAGAGCTTTAGAGAACGCTGACAAAACCTGGCAAGGAGCGGGTTCAGCTACTGTTGTTTTCCAACACAAATATGAGGAAGAGTTCCAAATGCATCCATACTATTTCCGCATGGGCTCAGAAAAGAAGTGTGTGGGCAAAGTCGTGTGCCGGGGGAGAGCTCAAGACAATCAAGCTCAGTTCAGGATTTGGGAGATAAAACCCAGGAGGCGTACAGTCATGGCTACGGGTAGCGAGCTACATTCTGATCGCATCTCTCATGCCAGACTCCTTTTTTCTGAAAATGTAGTAAAATACCAGCGCACGCCATCATGGAGCTGAGATAAACTCATCAAAGTGTCATCGCCGGTTGCAGGAACCTTAATTAAGCAGCTCCAGGATTTGCATGTTGGATATATTTGGATATCACCTGTGTTCTTTTGTCGCCAGCCTCGGCGCCTCATGCCGCCTCACCTGTTCTTCACTTAGCATTGTTAGAATACGTCAATCAGCCTCGCAGGTGATAACACACAGATTATCCAATTTATACCTGAATGGAGTTAAATTTAGAGACACACAGCAGCTCCAGTCATTTCACAGCACCTGGATCGGGCTTTTCATTTCACCAGGGTGATGAATCCCTCCCTTGATTTACAGGATATCTTTTAGGTGTTTAGGTTTGTCTCGTCTCGGCACCTCTCACTCTGGGTACAATAACTCCACTTTATTGGAAATGCTCATGTATATGCTTCACCGTTCAGTCATGGATTTTACAGTATTTTTTTGCTAAATGTACACGTGTGTTAAAACTGCAGCACAAACTTCGATTCCTCTGCTATTTAGCAGGAAGTTCTGGATTTGCTGAACGTAATAATGAGACATTTTGACACAGAATGGTCATCATTCATCATGCTTTCTGAAATCACACCAGAAACATGGAGATATTCTCTCCTCCTTGTTGATTATTCTCATCAAATCCTCCCGTCCCCTCTCTGGGGCTTCACAGAGGCTTATCAGGAGGCAGCGCTGGCTGGGAATCCGTCGTGCTTGGTAAGGTGCAGAGTCTCTGGGACACAACACCTTTCTCAAGCGCCGCACAAAAGCCCCCCGAGCGCTGCTGAGAGTGGCAGATATCACTGCACCCTGCAGCTTCACAATCACAAACACGTGCATTTAGTCAGAAATACAAGGGACTTTGCTGTCCGGCAGATAATGACACTTCCAATCCTGTGGAAATGTGCGACTGAAGGCGAGGAGAAATAACCCAGGTTAGAGAAATGAGAAATGTTGTCAATGGAGGACATATTTAAAGTACAGCTTTCCCTGGCTAACCAGTAATCTTCAAATACATTACATGACTTGTAAAAGTGCAGTGGCCAGGGGAGCCATGATGTCACCATGGAAACTGAGATTATACAGCGTCAGTTTCTGTCAGCTGGCTGCAGCAGAGGTTATAATCCCTGTCTCCTCCATGTTGGTTGACTGACCATGGGCCCAACTAAAAAGTAAAAGTGTGTGTTAAAAGAGGTTACCTGTCATTTTGGTTCGCTCTCACACACACTGATGTTTGTGTGATGAGTTGACGAGAGCTTGCTTAAACAGCTTCAGCTCTGAAGGCCTCAGCACAGACTCTGGAGATTGTTGTTATCAGGAATATATTTGCTTTACTTCTGGATTGTGTTCGGGAGTGGAGACGTGCCATCCATCTTTATATACCGTCAGCTTTGGTGCAGACAGACTCTGCAGGCCGCGGACACCTGAGCTGTTTTCAGATATGAACAAATGAACACAGCAGGGGATTGGCCGAGGCAGATGGGCTCACAACAACAGGAAAATGGTCTGGAACACTGATGTCAGGGGTGTTGCCTGGGTACTGCACACAGGAGGCAGAACATGATGTGTAAATTCTGCAGCTGCGGTTGTTCCACGGTTGTCGGCCCTTATTGCCAAACCCGCTCGGATCTTGTTGTGTTCGCATCCTCTACATCTATGACTCCTGAGCTATTTGTAATGTTGCATTTTAAAAAGCAGCCCACTCGCTCATTGGGAATTCTTCCATGGGCTCATTTGGACATTTCATTAAGGGAGAAAGTAACTCGCTCGCAGCTCCTCAGAAATTTGTCTGAAAGCAGCAGCCTTAACAGAACAGAGCTGAGATGCTAAAGCACAGGATGGGACACAGTGAGTAATTGAAAAACCTCCCAGACAGGATCTGGTTACAAGAGAGATAGATTACACTTGGTTGAAAAGGATATGAAGGAAAGTAATGAGTCAGTATTTCAGTAATTGTCCTCAGCTAAGAATACGCATCGACTGAGATGAGGCTGAGACTGCCGGCCTCTTTAGATGGCACTCGGATCACCGTGTCACCAAATCCTAATTGCAAGGTGACCATTCTGTTTGAGAAGGGAGGCAGAGATGGCGGACTCACATGATGCGTACGTCCGTGCAGCTTTTAATGAGGCGGCGCTGCTGTAAACACACCTGCCTGCTTTTCACTGGTTATTATAATAAGAGAAAACCCTTAAGGCATGTATGGATTCTGTTTTTTTTTTTCATTATCCCTCTCAGTGATTGTGTTTGTTGTTCCTCCTGTGCACCAGTGAAAATCGAATCAACTGTGAAAGTGTTCAAAGAACGGCCTAATTAATCCCAACTTCCGCTTCAGAGCAATTCGTCCCTTTGAACGCAACCTCATCAAATGGAAGTATTAGTTTGTGTAAAGTGCAACACGTGCCGACACGTTTCATGTGTCAGTTGGCGCCGGCGGTTGAGAACAGGCGCACGGCGCAGACAGAAAAATTAGTCAGGGTACAGTAACTGGGATGTGCCGATCTGGGCAGCAAATGTGACAAAATTGCTGCTTTTCTGGTGAGATGAAGCGAGTCAACCCACAGTGACGTGTGACAAGGCTGCACCGACGTGTGGGCTCACATTCAAATTAATGAGTGGGAGTGTTTTGATGCGTGTCGTACACCGCTGCCATGCGCGGCCCGTAAAGCTGCACTAATAAGTGTTCTTATAGCAACAGTTGGTCAGATGACTATGTATGATGTGAGAGGTTGTGGTGTCAGAGACAAAGCCCCCACAGAGTTGTTTTCGACAGTTTTGGTTTTTGAAAACAGTTCCAACAATCCTCACATACAATAATGTCTGAGGAATGCCGATAAATATAAAAAAACACATCTCCTCCATGATGAATCTGTGTCAGGTTAAAGTGCAGTGGTCATTTAGCGTTGCTTTATTTTTGCATTTTCATCATAATTGTTGTCAATATCCATATTCTTGACATACTCCAGGAATTACACAGCAAAAAGTATTTTTACCAAGATAAGCATTGGGCTCCTTTCTTGACACATGAGTTTTAATTAACAGCATAATACGTATTTCAGATTATATGACTCAGAAACGAGTTAAATTGTGAAAATGGACTGGTCTGTGAATATCTCTATGTATTTAAATGAAGTCAGATAAAGAGGAGGACTCACTAGATTCTAAGTCAGTCAGTGTTGCTGTGGGGAAAAAAAGTTCAGTCGCCTTCAGCAGCTTGTTCAATAGAAATCATAAGAAACTGCGATGGCACTTTGCAGGACAAATCAATTGATCTTTATGGTACCGGAGAGATAGATGAAGGGACGTGTGCACAGAATGTGGATGCTGATGAATTGCCGGGCCAAGTGGATTCTCACAACACCTGACAAGACCACGACTCAAGATTCACCACTTTCAATCCCCTGCGGGGGGGGGGGGGGGGGGGGGGGGGTTGGCCAGAATAGAGAGGGGGGAAATCAAGTGGCGGAAATGAAGAGATAAATCAGAGAAACAGTTCTAATAATGGAAGCCGGATAAACGTCATTGGCTGAGAGCAGCCGCCGTTAAACTTGTGATATCCCTACATGACGGATGAAATGGTGTGAAATACAGCTGCCACCTCCGGCCATAGCCTTGTTAACACCCTCTGTCATGAGATGCATTCCTGAACAACCGCTGAGGAGGTGGCGCTGTTCTTGTGCTGGTGACACAAGTGACCGTAACCACACCTTACTTACAGCAAGTACCTACCATACCTTCAGCATCTCCACCAACTTTACTAACGTCAAACTCATCGCGACGCCATGTTAATCACACCAGAGCTTTTAGGCAACTTTGAGGCATTAGCAAATCAGCCATTCAAAGCATATGCAAAGGTCAACATTGGTCAGGAAGGGGGCGGTCAGCGCGTCGCATGATTCATGACCGTCATTTGCTTTGAAAAATGAACGCGCCGGAGCCTGATAAATCATCACCCGCGCCGTCCTTTGACAAAAATCACTGAACTGCCATAATCTGCTGTGCCCTTTGGACGGGCACATGTGCTGACTGCAAGGTCAAGATGAATGGGAGAAACTTGAGCACCTCCCTATGAGACGGGGGGCCACAGACGAGGTGGTGTCCCCGCTCAATAGTGACATTTAATATCGACCACTTGTTGCTGATCTCAATAGGTCCCTCCTGAGCCGGAACTTTGAATGAGTATCTGACGTGTTCTTTTCCAAATATTTGAACCCAGACGAATAAAATGAAACAGAGACTCTGGCTGCTAACGGCCGCTGATGTCCCTCCTTGCTGCAAATAGGCCTTCGGTAGTCATCTACTAACACATTGGCAATATGTACATCCAACTCTGGTATGTTGGGTAATATCCTCAGGTCATTAAACTGAAATTGCTGATTTGTGCACAATGCGATCGCAGCTAATGCTAACTGCCAAACCCTGCATTGGTTCTGAACAGAGAATGCAAAAGCTTAATGCTAATTAACCCCAGTACTGTTTGTTCGCCTTCCCCAATCTGTGATAATGGCGCACTGCGATGCAAACTGCTGTTTCTGCTGGCATATGTGTGTCTGCTATTTCTGTAGCGCTCACAGGTTTAATGTGCAAAGTCAAAATTTGCATTGTTAAGATTTGCAACAGGCAGCTGCTCCACATAATTAAAAATGCAAAGAGGTTTCTAAATGACAGCGTTCATGTGCTCAAGGCTGTCTGTGCCCGGCGCCGCACATCAGGTGTTTCGGGGGAAACGCTTCCTTTGTAACAAAAGGAAAAGTTATGTTCCGTGCGAGAGCAGCCGGAGGCCAACGTCCAGCACCGAGGCTCGATGCCTGCTCACGTGTGATTATCCAATCTCTTTCTCAGGGGGAAAAAAGCCTTGACACCGAGGCTCTGCCTTCACAGCAGATTAATCTTCGGCAGTGTTGATGCTAGACTTGGACTCTGTGCAATCTTCTCAATGCCAGAAAATGTTTGATTATACTTTAAAATATGGAAGCAGCTTGAGGATTGGTTGGGCCGTGCTGCTCAGCAACAAGCGGAGCTGGAAACATCACTGGCAACAGCAAATAAATAAATTGCCCCATGTGTTTGCTTCATCTATTTAAACGTAATAAACTAAAGCCTTTTCCACATTTGATTCCGCTCTACACCCCAGCCCTCCCAGGGGACAGACCCAGTAAGCATTAATAAGTGCAAACACACATGCTCCATGGCTAAAGCTGCAGCCTCTCTAAAACCATACATGCATATGTGTGCAGAAATGTTCATATTTATTTTTGTCTCCTTCTCTCTCTCTCTCTCTCCCTCTCTCCCTCTGTCGCTAAAATAGGAATATCAGTGATGAGCAGTGCAGCTGGAGACAATAAACTGGTAGAAGAACCAATTACCAGCAGGTGACAAGCCGGTGGTTCAGGGCTTTCAACGTGTCATTATCTGCACATCGACATTTCCAAGAGCCCTGACAGGCCATTTCTGAGGCTGCCATGGCAAGCCACCACGATAAACCCGGGAAGGAAGGAGGGAGACGGGGAGGTGGAGGAGGTAAGAAAAACCCCGCGCCATCCACAAGTCGCCTTCTTTTCACGCCCTCTTTCACTCACTTTCACAGCACAGGAATGCACACACACCATGTGGAAGCAGGTTCCTATACCAAGAGGACTTGATTTCTCTCTTTCCGGTTCTTCTTACTCATCATATATACACATTTATAGATACACATAACATAAACATATCTCTCTTTTCCTTCCGCCTCCCCCACACCGTCGAGCGGCTCAAAGATTATTCCCTTTATATGTGAAATGGTAATTGTATTTCTCTAATCTAATCCCATTAGAACCCCGTGCCTCCTCTGCAAACTTCCCCGAGGCAATTACACAAATGTCAATGAATTAAGTAATAGCTTGGTGCCAAGCCAGGGGTGCTCACCGTTGATCACTGCTGTCAGCAGAAAAACGCATCTGTCAACAACAGCGCGCATGCCTGCTTGGGCACACACACACACACACACACACACACACACGGCTGGTGGTGTTGTTCTGCAAACCATTTAACCTCTCTGTAGGACACACACTCACACATTGCTGGCACTCTACAACCCATTTAACTCCTGTCCAGAGCACACACACACACGCGCTGGTAAAAACCCGAGTGTGTTGCTCTTTGTAGTGGAAACTGTCCCTGTCCCAGAGTAGCACAGGCTTCATCTGTGTTCCAGATAAGATGCCGCAGCGGGCTAAATATTCTCTGGACTTGTTGAGCTGCAGGCAACGAATACAAATGCAGGTATTACTGTATGTGTGTAACCGCTGCGGACAATGAGGCATGACAGCTGTTGAGGTTGCTCCACACAAGCGCATAGATCATGCTTTGCCAAGCTCACGGCCGGGCGCAGGAGGCTTTGTGCACGTGATACAAGTGATGGTGCTGTGCTGACTGGAAGTGTGTAGACAGCGAGAGCAACAGGGTTATTGTCTTTTCTTGGTGGATTCTCATCTGATCCGGAATTATGCATGCATGTGCTGAGTAATGAGTCATTATGCTTCTCTTTGTTCAGTTCCTACCGGCAGTTTGTATGTTTGTATGTTCATAGAAATGAAATCTGAAATTCATTTGAAACTCAATGCCACTAATTTGGACAATAATCCCTTTTTAATTGATTTATTGGAAAACGGCTCCATGTGTGATTGTGCTGATCAATGCGATCATTCATCTGCCCTCGGGGGGGCAGGTGCAGATATTATAGGGAGTAAAAAATTGCAATATCAATATGCTTGATGTTCTTTATCACCGATAACAAGAAATACCACAGAAATATATAGAACTGGAATTAGAACAGACACTTTCCGTATTGTGGAGCATCAGAGCATATCGGCAAACAAACGCAGATGCCGATAAACTCGTTAATGTAACTTATTTTAACGCCTGCAGTATGCATTTATTTTCTGAAATTGAGCTGTGATCTCACTTTAGGTGCAAACTGTACCAGGTAGGAATGTGATTCAGTGGCTGTGCAGCTGTGAACCCCTGAGCTGAGGTGTGTGGCTGCCTCTGCGTGTTGACATCATGATAAATCAAGCCTCACTGAAGAGCAGGAAGTTTTGGTTTTGCCTCTCAGCTGGACGGCTCATGTCCAGAATGAAGCATAAATTTCACCTCCCCGGCTCATTTCCTGTGCTCGCTGCTCGTCAGCTCTTTCTTGGCAGGCGTCGCAGCAGAGGATTTGCTGTTTTACACACATTGTTTATCACGGCTGCATATGCATCTTTTTGCCTCGTTCTTTAAATCACAGCAGTGCAGCGGAGCACAGATGACACCATTTTCTGCCCAGTGGCACCATCTGGCTGCAGAGGATTCCTTTAATTCTCTTTCTTATCCTCCCTGCCTCCCTCCTGCTCCTCCCCCCCCACCAGCTCCTAAGAGCCTCCTCCCTGGTCGTTCCTCCGGCTTCACAAATCCTCAGACTCGCAGTGCTCTTATTCACTCATCTTCCCCTTCTCTCACTCTTCTCCCTCTCCCTCACTTTCTTCCCCACGCTGCGTGCCCTTCCCTCAGTGTTCCTCCTCTCGCTCTCTCTCTCTCTCCTTCACCCCCGTCTCTCTGTTCGCTGCTGACAGCTCCGCTCCTCAGGAGCACTGAGGGGAGCAGAGAAAACAAAGATTTGGTTCAGTGGCTCTGATCATGAAATTCTGCAGATTGGAGGGAAGATTAGGAGGAGCCTTTATTCATACACCGCACAATCAACGCCCACCCCCCGTCAACTGCGAAAGCATGACTGCCGACCACAGGGGTTGCAGCCATCAGCACAAATGTGCCATCTGTGACAAGGCGTCTCTGTGTTTTCTACCTAAAACCACGACTAGCGGGGGAACTCAGTGTACTGAACACAGGTCCCAGAAGAAGTTGGTGTGAAACGCAGGATGGGAAAGAGAGTGAAACAGCGGCGCAGCGCACATAAGCTTTAAGTAAACTATCGCATCACAGGCGGAAGGAGGGAGGAAGACGAGTGTAACTCTTGTCTTACACAGACACCTCAGTGGATCAGGTTTATTCAGAGCATGGCAGTTAATTGTAAGACTAATTAATATATGAGATATATCAGAATCTGACCTATATCTGGGCCCAGTGCTGATATTAGAGATTAAAGCGTCTCAGATAATGATATTGCTTGTTTATTTTCACATTAAGAGATGTCATGAAGACAAATTAATGGAGCTGAGGCTTGATACTTTATTGCACATCCTGTCTGTGTTGTTTCCTCCCCCTCGCTCTCTCTCTTTCAGCATATCAGCAAACAAAACTTTGTCAATTTCGAGTTGACACGCTGACACAGACATGTTTGTGTAGCTGTGTCAGTGACAGGCTGGATCAGTCATTAGTTTTACCATCCCATGGCCTCACCGAGAAACAAAGGCCAGCGTTTCCAGGAATGAGCAACCCCTCGTTCTCCTGCGGAGATTCACACTGAGAAGATGAAGTGGAGGAATAAAGGGGGCTCAGCGAAGTCGGCAGTAATCCCAGGATTTAAGGGCAGAAAGGCTGGAGAGGACAATGAAGGGACAAACAGATTACAGATAGTTAGTTCAGATATAAAAAACCTCAGACAGATCGCATGTGATGCAGTTAACAAGCTTATTATACCCACAGTTCCTAGCCAGGTGATGGGCGGAGGCTTGAGTCGGCACAGCGAGCCGGAGCGGTGAACCCGGCAGGTTTCCAGCGAGCCTCATTTCAATTAGGCGCTCTGTGACGCCTGCCATCTCCACAGCCATTGATCACGTCTCCACACAAGCCCACGCTTTACTAGAAAGATGCTGGGGAAGTTTTACTTTTACACTTTCATTGGTGGCAAAGAAATCCCGTTTTTTTTTTTTCTTTTTCTTTTTCCCGCTCATCCCCTTTCAGACTAAAATAGGGAGCAGTGAGAGGGAAGAAAAGACAAGGAGAGAAGAATCAACCGCACACTCATCAGACGGGGCTTTCAGCTTCTCCTCTTTCATCTCGCTCACTTTATTCCCGCTTTGATTTTAGATTTTACAACATCCTCTCACATTCTCCAGAGCGTGAGATTCCGCAGCCTTGGCGGACAAGATTACAGCAATAAAGTTGGGTCTTCTAACACAACTACCCGCTCATCTAGAGGGAGGAGAGAGGAAGTGAGGCTGGGGGTCAACAGAGCTGGAGAGCAGCAGATTTGCAGGCTAATATTCAGTAGGTGGTGTGGAGTAAACATACTTAATATCATCTATTTATATACTATGCACTTCAAGTGCATGTAAGTGTTTCCTGCAAATTAGCAAGTATTATCACGCTCTCACACTCCGTCTATTATAGACTGTTGGAGTCTGTACATTAAAGATCATCTTCATTGCTCGCATTTGGGTTTAATTGTTGGATTTTTCAGTCAGTTAGTTGTTGGTTTGTTTTAGAGCGTTGTGCAGAAAGTACCTGAACTCGGTCCCAGGATGTGGCTCTAGATTGACTAGATCAGGTCATTTAGGGAGGCTGATGTTTGTATGTGTGTGAAATTTGAGCCTTGGCGGATGTTGTGTTCCTCTGGGAGTGAAATGGCAGCTGAGACTGACTCCCAGGGTCAAGCACATGTACGAGCGTGACCTTGAAACAGCGATGACGCAGATCTGAGCTTTGTTGCTCCAATGCTGTAAAAAGTGACATAGTTACATGGATGTTTTAACTGCAAAAGCCGAAACTAGTTAAAGATTGAAGGCGGAGAGCACTTTGAGTCGAACCCCTTCCGATTGCGAGGCGAGGCACGTGCTGCATACTAATCTCAGAGCTGTACCGGAGATAATGGACAGACGGGTTTCTGATCCCAATGGAAAACACTGGAGGCGTTTCCCGACAGATGAAAAGTAAATGGAATAAAGTCAAAGAAGCGACCGTGCGACGACCACCGTGTGAGGAGAACAAACCCCCCTGTTATCTCAGGCTTTCATCATCTCTAAATAACCTCGTCCATGTCTTACTTTTGATTTAATTTTCTGGGCTCAGGCTCGCTGACTTCAATTTGTGCATAAAACAAAAAAAAAAAAAACAGCTAACATGAATCTCCCCTGGGCCTTCAGCACTGATGTTACCTTAACAATGCAATATATTTGACTTTGTGGATCAAATTACATCAGGCTCTCACATAAATATACATTCACATCAGTGGCAATTTGGGGAGAGAGAAATGGCTCGTTTACATTCTCCGTATTGATTTCTCCAAAAGTGCTTTGGCAGCAAATCAACTTGTGAAGCTCTTAGTCTTCGCCGCCACGTGTCACCACTCAGAGAGCGAGAGCGAGAGAGAGAGAGCAACGGTTGTTTTCACTCTGGCTTTTATCGTGTTTTCCAATTCAGCATTTTTATCCAATCGGGAAAGAGGAATTTCAATAGTTTCACAAGTCCTTCTGGGAAGTCGGTCATCTTCCAATCCTCCCACCTTCCTCCTTTCTCGCTCCTTCCTGGCAGTAACGCTGCCCAGGGCTAATAGGTGCTTACATTAGCACGTAGATACATTATTCATGCGTCGTGTTTTTCCTCAGCGCCACGTTCCCAGTCCTCTGAACTCGACATATGTCTCTAGATTGCAGCTGTGTTTGGGCCAGGTATGGAAAAGAAACACTCCCACCCGACGGTGTGAGCTCCAGAGCTTGGGTTCCGTGGGTGTATTCGCATTTACACATATACATCTGTCACACCTGCGTCCCCGTGCCTGCCCAGGCCCGCTCGCTCGCTGCGTCACGTCTGACCTCGGTGTCCTCTCCGCTTGGCACAGAGATGAGAGCCCTGTCTAATCATGCTGAGCCATGCTTCAGCTCCTGCAGGATTTGGCTCGCCACCACCCTGACGATTTTTGACTCCACATGGCCCTTCTGTGGCCCGACGGCTAAATACCAACACATGCTGCTATCAATAGTGTTAAATGCCAATTACAAGCTCTCCCCCAGACTCGACTGGCAATTAATG
Source organism: Pseudorhombus dupliciocellatus (assembly GCA_016785235.1). NCBI lineage: Eukaryota > Metazoa > Chordata > Actinopteri > Pleuronectiformes > Paralichthyidae > Pseudorhombus > Pseudorhombus dupliciocellatus. The sequence goes on from JAFBJW010000098.1 coordinate 3,704,492, forward strand.
GCATTGGAGCAAAACGGTCCTATTACTAGTTGAATTGATGTCTGCGCCGTCCTGCTGTCATTTGCTTCTGACCTTGGATCAGCCAAGTGGACGCTGTGGTCATATTCCTTTAGTCACAACCACATAGGAGCTAGATACAACTGTGGGAAAAGATCTTCACAAGCAGACACAAGCTGAGCAATAGCTGTTTTCGAGCTGGAGAAGACCTCCCACCTGCAAGAGGCTGGGACAGTCATTCTCACCTCAATAGATTTGTTAAATGAATCCGCCATGAATAACAAGTACCCTCAGAGGTCAGAACATTTTGCTTGCCCAAAATGTTCTGACCTCTCCACCAAAGAAAGTGACACAATAACTTCCGTGCAGCTCCCGTTTGTTTTTAATGCCATTTACAATTTGGAGATTAACATTGACATTTGTCCACATTTCCAGAGTAAAAGCCACTCAGGCTTCCCTGTTATTCCAAAGTAATGGCACTGTTGGTATTTAAGTGAAGTAAAAAACTGCATTTCCCTGCTGCAGCGTGCACTCTCATCCTGCGCCTCTACTGCACCCAAGAGGGATAAAATGGAAGGTGATGCTTTTTGTTTCACTTCAAAACAAAGCAATCATTCAGAGATTGATCTAATGCTTGAATAACTGCTGCCACTGCAAATGTATGACGCCTTATTCCCCCACTCCATCACTCTCCGTGGTCAGTAAAGATTACATCGGACCAACTGCTTCCTCCGCGGGACGTGTTGGTGTAATTGGCTGACTGGTTGCCTCGATTGAATTCTACTGTAGATGTTTCCATCGGTTAAGATCAGACTAATGTGGGAATGAAGGTGGGCAGCGCAGTTTGGCTGACACAGCTGCAGCGGCTGAGCTAATGCGGTGGGAGGAAAAAGAGCAGGGAAGACAACATTATCGCTCGCTCTATGAAAAATACACGAGGTGATCCGCTGCCTCTTACCTGCGCCTCGCTAGTCAATGGAGCGGAGTCTGCTGGTAAATTGAACAAAGATGAAACGTGCTGGCCAATTTCTCTGGAAATGTTTTTTTTTTTCTCGGCTCTCTCGGTTTCGTGAATTTATCATAAAATATCTCGCCCGCGTTCACGATTCAACATTGATTCATCGGCACCTCGACTGTGTAATCCGGGAGACTAACCGTAGCTGAGCCAGGTCTTGCAACTGTCATTCACTCAGAACTGGCTTGATCCAGACACGAGCATTACGATGCCTAACACAGCAGAGTGGGGCATAAAAAATAAAAAAAATAGGCAGAGGCAGCTCAGAGAGAGCCGATGAAAAATATGGGCGGTAATAAGGCACAATAACAAGTGCTGGAAGGTGATTCAGACTCTACTTTCAGCCAAACTCAACTATTTGCTCTGGGGCCTCGCTGCTCTTCACGCCAATTCCTCTCTCTGTCTGTGCTGTGGGAAAAAATATCGTGTCAAACTTTTATGCCTGAGTGAATCAGACGACTCGTTGTGCGCTCAGTAAACAAAAGATCAAATCAACGTTTATTGGTGAAATACCAAAACAGAGAAATGTTGTTCCCATGCACATTGGGAAAAAAACAATCAAACAGTACGACTCACACCCTTCCATTCCTCCTCATCTAGTTCCCTACCTCTGCCTACCTGCTTCAATACTTCCTAACTTATTGGCTGAGATCTGTGGCTTGCGGCAGATGCGGATCAATCAACTTTAACGACGTGTGTTGTTCAACTCTGATGAGAGCGCAGCAGCGTTGCTTCAAATATTCCATCTCCAGCTCTTCTACACAGTTAACAGGCCATCCCGTGGCTTCGTGAGCTTTGAGCTAAATGCTAAGATCACCGTGCTCCCCTGGCGTTAAGTAAACAGGAGTGAACCCACATCATTAGACTCTAATATGGACTCAGCTGAGCCGCTGAAACCAGCGTTGTATTGTTGTCCTCCATACAAAGTGTTTGGAGTAGCCGCAACAATGTGGAGCTCAGCATTCAGATGAAGTGCCGTCTGCGGGTGGTTGTTAGTTATCGTGCTGCTCCATTTTCATCACACTAGCAAGTCAAGAAAAAAAAAAAAGAAAAGAAAGAAGTGTCGTCATCTGTCTTATTAGCATGTGTGAGATGGGTCCGGATTCAGAGGAGACTCCACTCAGCAAGAAAATAATAGGGATCTCCAGCTCCCCTCTGGAGGAGGTGTAAATATGGACATGCTGTACAGTTACAGTGGTGCTCCACAAAAAAAACAAAAAAACAAGCAAAGTCGACGGAAATAGACAAAACTCTGCATGTTATTGCAGCATCACCTGCATGCGGTCGACCTGCAATGCAAATTTGCAAACTTCAAAACGAACCCAGTCGCAACTCGCATCGGTCTCAAGACAACAATGACGCGAGGGGAACAAGATAAGGAGAGGGAGTTAGGAAGGCGAATCCGGATTGTGCTTTTCCACTTGGTGAGGGTAAATTATGGAAAATCAGCTTACAGTAATCCCAGCACTCGTTGAAGTGGGGATCATCCCAGGCGACTCGACATCATTGTGCACTTCTGAAAATGATGTGCTTGTTAGTGAGGAGGCATGAAACACTCCTCGGGCTCATATTTCTGCATCCTCGCAGCCATTAGCGGAGCCTGTTCTTTGCCCTTTATGCATCGCTGGTGTTTGTTATGAACTCTGCATTCATGTGCTGTGGCATTGTTCTTTTTAAGTGTATTTAGCGCCCACGGTGGGTAACAACAAATGCCTATTAACGGCAGGGAGTGTTTGCAAGCGTCTGAATTCATTAGCGGTTTGTTGCTGTGAATGGGCGAGCCGTGTAAAGATGGCTGCCTCCCGAGCCTCCCCGCAGTGCCGCCGCCGTCGTCTCTCTCAGCTCCTCGTCTCAAACCTTCGGCCAGATGTTGGAGGCGAGTCGCGGTGTCACACACAGACGGCCAGCATATGTCTGCACCCGGGGCACGATGGCACCCAGCACGCTCGCAACAATTCTTCGAAATCCACCGCATCGAGAAGGACGATTAGTGTTCGCTTTGCTCAGGACGAGGACAATGATTTACAGATTTGCAGAAAATAACCAGTGAAGTGAAGCCCTCTTAAATTAGAGACTCTTTGTTTGTTTGTCATGAGAGCCTCCTTTTGAAATTTAGAGAAAAACAAATCCAGGCTTTTCTCAGAGTAGAAAGGACGAAACAGATACTGCACTTTGTTCTCACTCTTCACAAAATCACCTCAAAGTCTCTTAAGACTAAGTTGAGCTGATCAAGGAGACACTAATGGTGCGTTTTGAATTTGTTCTCTTACTGATAATTGCTCATTTACCACCAAGATTTAAATGAGTGTTTCTCAACTTGAAAACCTGATCCAAAAAAGTGTTTATTTATTTATTTGTTTCTGTTTTTTTACACAACAGAATCTAGTGGTGGCACCGAGATTTGTATTCATTCAACCATTAGTTTTGTTCCTGCCATTTCAAAGTTATCTGTGCAACCTTTTTGTGACCTACCCTGCAAATAAACAAGATAAACTTTGTAAAGGTACAAATAACAGTGTACGGATATGATAGTGGGATTATTTTATTCTCTTGTCAAATTTAAATGATCCATTGTAAAGCAATGGTGAAATGTATTGTAAATAATATCGGTACAGTGACAGATTCCAAAAGTCACTTCATGTTTTAGAGACAATAATATCCAACTTGAGAAATTTAAATGCGATCCAATTTGTGTAACGCTTACTGATGAGCATATGATGCCATAAAACCACTCTGCTATAAAATGAAGGGAAATCACATTCAGATGTTGCTGTCAGTGTTCATTTTCAGAATTTGCAATGCTTCAATGGGTGATTAGGTAATTTTATATCGCACTAATTCTCCTGCTACGAGTTGCAAAGATCCGGAATTACAGTCCGTCTGTAAATCAGTGGCTGTCCATCCCTTGATCATTTAAGTGCATGCCTGATTTCCCCTGCACCTGCCTGGTGTGTGCTCATGCTGCATATTGCTGCCAGCCCTGGTCTCATTTGCCTTATGTGATTGAGAACCATACAGCATTAGCATTAACACACGGGGAGCCTTTTCCCCCTGGGCTCCTGGATCTGCCTGCAGAGCCGAACGCTAACGGCCGACATCTCCTATGTCCCAGCCGAGCGATGCTTTTAAAGACCCTTCACCTCACGTAATTCGGACCCAGACGTATCAACATTAGATTCAGCTGCTGAGTCCCTCTGCTGGAAAATAACAACTAAGCTGCTGAACATTTTCTTTTGTGTCTCCAAGTAATTACGCCAAGAAAACAACCCAAGAAATGGAGAGGAAACTTTACGAGTTGGTCAATAAGCCACTCTCTGCTCGAAGGTGGCAACCTTCCAATAAGAAGAGAGGAATGGCTCAGTTAAATCACTTCACACATCCATGCGCTTGAAGTAAGAGCTAAAGAGACAAAACCAACAGATCTTGAGTCCCATTAAAGTATTTAAGTGTCTACATAAGGAACTACTGACTGATGCTAATTTTAACTTCAGTGTTCTGTCGCAAGCTGGAATCTCGAGAATAAGAATCTCTTTTCTAAACTAATTAAAAAGAGAACAGGTTCGTGAAATGCTTCTTGGGGATTGGGAGGCAGCGAGCGTGGGGTTTGTCTGGTTGGGAATAGGAAGAGGGATTTCCAGAGGGTACGCAGTCTGTTCTCGCCAAGCCCCGAGACGCACGGCTGTGACATTGGCGTGTTGACCTTCATCACAAGGTTTTGTTGAGGGTGACTCCTGTGGTGTGGTGATGATGTATAATACAGAGCAGTATTTCAGTTTGAATACTTTAAATGTAGATGATGAAGTATCATGTGGGAGACTTGTTGAAGTTACTGCATGTTGTCGGGGATAATATGTGCTAAATGATTCCGTTTTAAAGTAAGTACAAGATATAAAATATTCAGCATTGGATATTCAGTTGCGCTTAACATTTAGCAGTGCGACTGCAGCGTTTTAGATTTAATTTTAAACTCAGTCACACAGTGGCTGGAGTTCGTAATTAATAACCGTGTGTGTCGCCACGCGGGAATAACGTCTCCGACAGCATGTGCCTGATGGCCGTGGAGGGAGCGGGGACTGTGACGTCCACCGGCTCCAGCGCGGCAGATAAAGTGCTGTACCTGGCGGAGACACAGAGCCGTTAGCTTGCTCCTTGATGTGACTGGCTGCTGGTCAGATCCAGGCGATACAGCAGGGAGTAGCAGCAAGCACGGGCCACAGCGCAGGCTGGCGGATGTTAATGCCTCTGCAAAAAAAAATGTTGGTGGAATCTTTGACAGGTGACTTGGATGCATCGTAAGCGCCAGAGGGAGATTTGATCAGTGTTTGGCCCCCGACAGGTGGGAATGTGAGACGGGCTCGTTGGTGGCAGATGGGTGGGCCTCCACTCAGATGACCACATCCTGGGCGGCCGTGTGGCTTAGAGAAGCATTATGTGTTATCCCCCTCCCTGCCTCCCTGCCTCCCTCCCTCCTTTCCACTGATAAAACTTTCCTTCCTCTCTCTCTCTCTCTCTGCCCCGTCTCCTCTCACTTCTGCCCTCTCTGATCTTCTCTCTCCTCATTATTCTCCTCCTCCTCCCTTTCTCCTCCCCTGCAGCTCCTGTTTCCAGGCCGCAGTTCTGCATCTGCACGGGTCAAGCCAGTCAGTATGAAAAGTGGGATCTGACAAATAGCTTGTGTGCGGCTGGTGAGGCAGGATTACCCTGTCAGGCAGGAGACAACGATGTCCATCTATAGTGTGAGTGTGTGTACGTGCGTGTGTGTGCATGCAAGGCGCTTCATTCACCCTGGTTCTCATCCGTTTTTCAATATAATAGAACAATAGTGATTCTCTGAAGTTTAGCAATTCCTATTTAAATTGAAAACCATCCCATACTTACTAGTAGTTTGTTAGGTTTTCCAAGCACATAAGCAATATTACGACAACTTCAGTTTGGGAGACCTGACACGAGCTGTCACGACATAGACGGCATTCTTCTTTAATTCTCTTACACGTGTCAGATTCAAAACCAATTACTTTCCGTCCACGCCCAAACGCGGCTCCATATTTCAAAGCAGTGACCCCTGTTCACCCCCCCCTCAGAAAGTCGCATAGAAGCGAGTGATCCGTGCGCTTTGCTTTCTCAGACGGACCCCTCACACCTCATGAATTGCTGATGCATTGCGGGTTTAACAGACCCGCTCCGCTCCTTCCAGTTATAATGCCTTTCAAATGCTGATCCGGGATGCCCTTGCCACAACAGAACCCGGTAAATCCGAGAAAGCCTCAGGACAGAGTGGGCTGCAAAAGACACTAACAGAGAGCAGAGAGGAGAGCAAAGCTGGATTGGATAAGTGCCTGGATTTTTTTTTTTTTTTCCCACAGCACTTGACCCTGGCACATACAACCCCCCCCCACCCCACCCCCCTTCCCCACCTCATCCACCTTCCTCTTCTCCTCCTCAACACCGGCAAATGAAGTGTCCCCGCTCTGGGCTCTGATCCTGAGAACCCATGACAGCCAAAGCCTGCCTGCTCTCTGAATTAAGCCCTGGCAGCAATATAAGTGCCTGCATTTTTTTTTTTTTTTTCCCACAGCACTTGACCCTGGCACATACAACCCCCCCCCACCCCACCCCCCTTCCCCACCTCATCCACCTTCCTCTTCTCCTCCTCAACACCGGCAAATGAAGTGTCCCCGCTCTGGGCTCTGATCCTGAGAACCCATGACAGCCAAAGCCTGCCTGCTCTCTGAATTAAGCCCTGGCAGCAATAGGCAAGTAAACTATTCCCCACCAGAGCCCGAGCTGCAGGGCAGGAACACGGGCACAACAAAGCCTGTGTGACTGCAGTGAATTGAGAAGACTGAGGGAAATGAGAGGAAAGTAAAAACGCTGCTTGACCTTCCTCGTCAAAGTGCACGTTAGGTGAGAGACGCGGCGAGGATTCGGCAGAGGGGGAGGGAACCAGATGTGCAGTTGGTGTTTTCCTGTTTATCATGTCTCTGCTTGTTTGTTCGATATTTATTAGTGAGCGGGATCAGTCAAATAGTACACAAACACGTGGAAGGACGGGGAGGTTGTCATAAGTAAAGTCTCTTTAGCTTTTATCGACACCTCGTAGTTAGTAACCAGCCATCAATAAGAAAATAAGTCACTTATTAGCTCTCTCTAGGTTTAAATTAATCATAAGCATTAAGCTTATAGCTAATAATTAGTTATTTATCTCACACTGTGGTTACAGTGCCGTGTGTGTCTGTAACACGACTTAATGGGTTTATGTTAATCCACAACTTGTCACTACTGCTTTTTCCAACGTTAATGAATCATTAATAATTCTTTATGAATCAGTCATCAGCCTTTAACAGGAGCAGCATTTGGGTCAGTGTGTTGCGCCGCGCTGCATCCTCCTCGAACCTCTTTGATTCGTCTAATTGGCTCATCGCAGAGAGGCAAACCTTTTATTGAGGACTTAGTGATATTAACTTTTAATGGGGCTGCATTTTTCATGGGAAGTTAAAGTACATATTCATGAGGGTTACTCCAAAATGTTTGGGATTGGTGGAGCGGTGCTGGGTTTCCAAGTTTATCCCTGAATCGCGGTGATTCATCCACACTGGCCTGTTTTGGTGCGAGTCAGAGCCTCCGCCCATTACAGCCTGTGTCGCCTTTGCAAGGCCCCTTACCAACAGATTATCATCAATCCGCAGCGGTAAGGCAATCATGTCTCTCTAAGACAGATTGCTCTGTTAAGGTGCTCCATAATTTAATATCCCTCTCATTTTTCATCTGCCTCCTCCCTCCTCTCCCCCCCTCCCCTCCTCCTCCTCTCTCTATCAGCCTGGCAAAGTCATGCTGAGTTCCTTAAAATGTATTAAATTATGATGTGTCATGAAAGTAATTCTCTCCCAGGAGAATGAATCACATGACGGATCCCTCTCTGGCCTTACCTCTGACACACTGTATGCACATAGCGAGGTAATAGATTAAAATTAGCCCCAAGTTGCTTAAATTATTGACCCCAGCCCTGTTTTTTTTTTTTTTTTTTTTTGCCTCCTGTCGGCAATCAGTTGAGGAAGGTGTGTGTGCTGATGCTAAATGGAGGGATGGAGGGAGGGGAGGGGGGGGCTTTACGGCGCCTCGCTGTCAAACTGGCCTGTTAGTCTTTCCAAGCACTTTTTTGTTGGAGCATGAAATGAGTGGAGGAGGGGCAGGTGGGACTTAAAGTTTCAGTGGTACAACACTACATCAATGAAATGGCTTGTTGGTGCAGTCTTGATAATGTACCTTTAAAAATTCATGGATGGAATTTGAATTATTTCAATATTTAATACCCCATCATTTATTATTAAGGCTTTGCCAACGAAGATTTCACATTCTAATCTTATTAGCGGGGCACAGAGTGTTAAGACTCACTTTGCCACACAACAGATTTTCCCCCGAACTTGTGTTTACCCATGATAATCCTATTTTTCGATGTAGTTCATTCGGGGAGAAATGAGGGGACTGGTTTGTACGGTGCTCACATTAAAGGGACTTTTATGTGGCTGCTCATTTGTTTGCTTTATTGGAATACATTGAATTTAATCTCAGCTGCGACATAAAAACCTTTCCCATCCTTGTCCTTGAATGCACCACACAGCTGCCAGATGATGTATGTTGAATCAAAGAATCTGAAATCAGGGACACGACAATTAAGAGCCCATATTAGCCCATGGTTGCCCAGGAAACAATTGTCCTTTCTTACCATAACTGCACACATTAATAACTTAGTTATTCTTCTGGTGGACGACAGAAATAAAGAACACTCTTGTGGAGACGGTGCTAGTTAAAACACTGTCTCCCTCTGTCTGTGGTCCCCCACACTTTTAAAATCAGTTAAGCTTTGAAAAGTTCGCTCCAGCCATTATTTTCTTTCAATACTCTGTAACTTTGTTTGGAATTAATCATCTCTTTAGCGACGCTCGGGCCAGTTTGATTGGCCGCAGCTAACTGGCCACCAGACACCGTTTATTAATTCCTAACAACACAGAAACATTGTGTTTCCCCCTCCCTGCCTGTCTGCATCCCACAGGCTGTGTTTATGGATCTCTGAGTGTTTTCGCTCATTTCCCCACGCCGCCTCAAATGACTGATAACTGTGTTTGCGTGGCGAGCTCGTCCTCGGCGGTCGGATCACCTGCGTTTTGTGCACGCGGGTCAGCTCTGCGGGGGGTTGTCACCGGCTCTCAGTGTCTCTAATGAGCTCCAACCGCTCTGACTGACAGGTGGGTTATAGGCCAGGAGTAAGCTGCGGAGCGACGCCGCTACGCGTGCGACTGATTGGATACAAGCTTAATGAAGCGCCACAGATACACACGCACGAGCTTCACTGTGTCATGGAACAGCTTGAGGGGCAAATCAACTTGTGTGTTTTATAGAAATGTTTGTGTTGTTGTAATTTTAAGTGAAGGATGGAGACATAACGACTCTTTAACTCAGTACAGTTTCTTTTTGTTCCTCTTTCACTGTAATTCCGTTGTCTTGAGCAATAACGTTAAAGCTCCATCCATCTGGAGTGAACTGTAAATAATTCATGGAAGTGATTCCATACTGCCTCTCAACGAATGTGAGTGGGGATGAAAGATAGAGAGAAGAGATTGAGAGACTGAGAGTAGAACCTGGATGAACCACTGGAGACGACACAATGGTTCCCTATAAGTCCCCTCAGTGACACAGCCACCGTGTGTCTGTCGCCCCCTGGTGGCAGAGTGGGTTTCTGACTGATTGAGGTCATCATTGGAGCACGTGCATGCGACCCCAGCTTCAGTCACGACGATGCTCCACAGTTGGAGCAGATAAAGTGGCATCTGAATTTAAATCTATGGGACAGACATAAGTAATTAGATCTGGAAATTGGGGCCCGGTGTTGAGGTTGAAGTTAGGCAGGTGAGAAGGAGGTGAAGGTGGAGATGGCACGTCCCCTCTGGGGGGGTGCAGTAGGCTAACAAGATAGCGGATCCTCTGTGGAGGTTGTTGAGACCTGGAGGAACGGAAAGGTTGAAACTGAGATGGATTGAGGCGGCAGCAGGAGGATGGGGGACCGAGGAGGTATAGTTTAAGAAATAACATTCTTACAGTCTTTCTGTTATAAGCCATAGCTTGTTCATTCGCTCCACTTTGACCAGTATTTGAGGATAGTCAGTGATTTCAGTGGCTCCATTTCAGCAGATGATGTTTCATAAATATTCTCGCCCAGGCCGGGATGTTGTCCTGCGTGTATTCCTTTCAAGTAAAGACAGAGATCAATTTAATTTAGGAGTCACGGCTTCTATCAGACTGATTAATTGGATTCACTGCATTAATTTGCTTATTAATCTTCTGCATAAGAGGTGGTGCCCCTAAACGAGGCTGAAGTGAAATAAAAAAGTATTAATTCATACTGCGCTCATGCAAACTTTGCAGAACCTTTATACTGACAAGAAGAAAACCAGTGTGTAGGGTGTGTTTATACACAGTATATAAATATACATTAGGCTGAATCCACCGGGTTGTATTTGACACCACACTCTGATAATGTAACAGTATATATTCCACTGAATGGCCTGAACTTTGTCCTTATTGTTAAAATGCAATCTAGACCGGGCTCTGGACTCGGAGGACTGCCCTTGGAAAAGCATCACTCATATTCCTCATCAAAACAACACAACCGCCAACTCCAGGGAATCCAAGGCAATATAACGGAAAATAGTCAACATCTCATACGGCTGCTGTCCTGCTGCACTGCGTCTTTTTTTTTTTTTGTTTTGTTTTTTTGTTTTTCATTTTTCTTCTTTAATGACGGATACCCGAGCCTCAGGTGTGTAGTACCTCGCTCTGTGTGGCTTTGTTGTCTTGTCAGTGTCATGACTTTGAAGCCGTATTTTTTTACGTAGCAACAACGCTCATTTCCTTCTCCTTTTTTTTTTACTATATATTTATTTATGTGTTCGCCCATGCCGGTCCAATATCATTATTTTCCCCCATGAATGTAAAACGGATGAAATGACAATGATAAGAGAAGAAACAGAAAGAATGTGTCAATTTTTTCTGCCAATTCTTGACTCAAACCACAGTTACTCTTTCAATTATTCCAAACTAAAAAGGTCTGTGCGAAGAGATGACAACACTGACAAAGCTAGCGTAACATCTATCGGCTGGGAAATAATTTGACGTCAGTCACATTTTATTTGTTGCATATCGAGGATAGTGGTGACGGAATTGATTCCCGGTGACGCTTTTTTTTTTCCAGGCACGGGCGCACATGGAAAGGAAATGAGAAAAGGTTGTGATTTACTATGCTGCGATGCCTCTATTCTGTCCCTCATCTTGATTGGAGTTGTCCCACTAGCGCGACTCATTGCCAGTCACGTGTTAGCGATGACAACAGGGACTTTCCATGTTGTTTCATACCAAAAAAAAAAACAAAACAAAACAAAACGTATTCATGCCTCAAATCAATACCACAGCTGTCGGTGGATTCCACAGAGCGGCAGCTGGTGTCTGCAGCAGCTCGTCATTTCAGGTCCAACCGACAGGAATCAGGAGTGTGCAACATTTCACTAATTTGTACACAGTGAGCTCTCAATTTTGATGTGATGCAATCCTGTTCCAGGTCGTTGTGGCGCTCCAAAGCGAGAGCTGAGCCGGGGGGGGGTTTATCTTCCTGCGCCGTGACGTCCCGCCCAGGCCACCGGGCCGTTCTGCACCAGAGATCAACCCCTGCCACTCTGCGAAAGCCAAAAACTCAAATAAGAAACGCACATCCACGCCAACGCTGCAGGCAGCGAGTGGGGCCTCGCCTGCGCACGTACGCACTCACTCTATTTCCCTTTCGCCATAAACGCGGCTCACAGTATATTCCCCGCTTTAATGACTCGGGTTTCATTCTGCCTTCATGGCTGTCTGACTCTGACTGCTGCTAATGCTGCCACTGCTGTGTTAACAGTAGATAAATGGCACCGCTCACAGTCGAGATTACATTAGATCTCCAATCAAGAGGTAACGGGTGTTGTCATGGCAACCACATCCAACAGGCAGGGGAGGACCAGATGGGGGGGGGGGGGGGGGGAAAAAGGGGGGGGGGGGGGGGGGGAGTACAAATGAGCAAGGTAGAAGACTAAATAAGCTTCAGACATATTAAAAGCATCATGTTTCCCATCAAAACCTTTATTTCATCACCCTGTGTTATGTGACTTGCATAGAGGTGAATTTGATTATTTAATCTGGGAAATGTCTGCTCTTTGTATTTTTACAGAAGAAACAAGACATGAGCTGTGATCGTTCTGTTGTCAGGATGTTGGTCTGATCTAATCTCTGGAGCTTTTCCTGACAGCTCCAGAGTGAGATGTCTGGAAAATGTGATTGGACTATGTTGTTGTATTTGTTGATGTTTCTCAAGACCTGAAGGATACACAAATATTCCAGGATGAGGACAGGGGTCGTACATGTAGAGGAATAACAGATAAGATGTTTGTTGCTGTGGAATTTGTGCGTCATGTCTCGCCTCCTTCAAACTCTTACCACCTCCAGCCAGAACGTCGTGCACATTTTCCTGTTTTTTAAATCTCTGACTGGCACCATCCTCTGCTGCTTTCTCCTTCTGTGAAAGGCAGACTCCAGAGTTTGTGTCAGAAAACAGCTTAAGCAACACTTGTAAAATCTGTCGGTGTAATATAAATTAAACGTTCTCACCGGGCATGAACAGACCTCACAAACAACGCACACTAACACACACATTAATGTATCTGGGGCAGGCGGGTTGGCACCGGAGTGTTGTGTCTTGATTTCCTCTCATACTTTTTAATTCTTCTGACAAACTCCCACCCCTCTGGACAGACTTTACTGACAAACAAAGGCACATCTGAATGGCTGCTTTCAGGAAGAGCTCCTTTTATGTCCTCCCCTCGCTCCAAACCTCTCAGACTGACTCCGGGACAAAGATCTAGCGAGCGCCGAGCCGGCAGTATGAAAAGCTCCTCGATGTTTGCCCCCAGAAGAGACAGACACATTTATATTAGATTGCTTTGTCTCATGTGACCTGATGTAATGTGAAAGGAACGCGTGGTATTGAATCAGGAGTGTGTTTGTAATATAAATGAGACGTCTCTCCGGGTCCTTCTCGAGGTCAAGTGTAATTATAAAGCATCTTCACGGAGAACGTGTCCATTTTTCTCTAAGTTAGCGGCGCTTTGGCGATCAAACTCATAAATTAGAGCAGGTTTCCTCCGTCCCGCTGGATATTTAATGATCAGATTTCAATATGTTTCATGTTGCGCATCTTTATATAAAGTCTATGGCCTTTTTAAAAGCTAACTAAGCCACTTCAGACCTGGTGATTAGATCTGGCATCCCCTTGGTGGATTGTATCTCGGTGACTTGGCCGTATCGGGAGCTCTTATGCCAAAAAAGATTGAATTTGTAATCCAAGCTCGCAGAATTTGTGGCCTTCAGTTTCTGTTATTGTCTTCCCTCCTCCCTCCTTTGTTTGTTATCGTCAGAACAGCTTGTAGCAGATGAGGCTGCGTCTGTCAGCTCCATCTCCGGTTTTATATAATTCTGGAAGGTGTTTTCTTATTCAGGGAATCTTCAAAACATTTAATCAAAAATGCTGCAGCTGCTTGTGCACTAGTTCTTTCATAAGCGCTATTTTCAGACCTTTGGAAACCTTGACATTTACTTTGCCGTTGTCACCCAACAAACAACGGCTGGCGTGTGTGTGTGTGTGGGGGGGCAACTGCTTCTTTCTTTGTAAAACACAGAGGCTGAAGATTTGCAGCTCTGCCACTGACATCTGACTTGTCTAACCGAATTTCATGAATGTTTTTTTTTTTTTTTCTTTCTTGAAGTGACAACAATGCGCTAACATCTGCTTTCCCTCTAAACCCCTCCCACACACACACACTCACTCACAGCCCGCTTGTTGTCTTCTATCACAGTTGAGAGGAAAATATCACCTCAGGTCTAACCTTTCAAATGTTGAGAAAATGCTCACAACCTTGACAGATGCTCTAAACATTTTTTTTGCCTCCCTTCTGTGGTAAATATTGGGCTTTGTGTGAGAGAGAATTCTTGAAGGCAGTCGGCACAGTGCCGGAGGGCAAACATGCAAACCTTGATTAACTTGTGTAGTGCCTCTTTTTTTTTCTGAGGAAAGCACAAACCCTGCTGGATGCATCTCTTCCATAGCGCTGTATTTATTTATCCATTCATCTATTTGCACTTTCACACTGCGCTGACACCACGGACTGTAGATACAGATGGACGTCTAAGGCCCGGCCTCCTCCGTGTTACGCCAAGTTCAGATATTGTGCAGACGAAGCATCGCAGCACCTCTATAAACTTACGTTACTCTCTAAACTACATATGACGTCATCAGCGTGAGGCAGCCTCAGCTTTATTCCCAGAACCTTAAACCGCGAGTAGAGCTGCTATGCCGGCCATTATGTGCATGTGTGTTTTCACAGTGGCAGTATTACCAGGCTGCGATGTTGACACATGGACGTCTGCTCCACCCACTCACCTCCCCCCACGCTGTACGACACGTTGTCATACAGTGGCACACAGACAGGCAACCCTTTGTCTTGTGTGATGGCTTCCCCTGCCCTGTGTGTGTCTGTATCATCTGACCAAAGCAACAATGCCCTCAGGACACTTGTGCTTTTTTTTTTATTTTTTTTGGAGCAGAGGACACTTGTGTGACAGATTAATGCTGTCCACTTTAATCCCAGTGCCCTGTCTGCCAACCTGTGGGATCTGGCTGCAAGCTTGTTAGGGCTTTTATTTTCTGCCACTGTCTCCTAAAGTGTGTTGACACCAACGTGGAGCCGGCAGCACACAGACACACAACCCTGCAACAGCTGTGTCTCTGTGTGTTGTGGATGTTTTAATCTGGGTTGCTGAGATATGCATTAATAATAATAACAACAACAGGAAACCAACTTTCTTCATTCCTCCATACTTTAGAGTAGAATGTAAAAACATCTGAGCTTCCACGGCTGTTTGAATTCCACCCTGGGCTCCATCACACGTGTTTACCTGCGGCCCAGCTCATCAAGTGTGACACGAAGACAGGGCCCAACTACTCCTTTAGAAAATATGGTTCCATAATGAGGAGGGAGCTCACAATGGAAGCCCAGTCTCTCCGTCCCCATGGGAGGGAATAATACCTAGCTTCATTAATTATGACTTAATGAAATACAAAATTGCCCCAGGTGCTGTTTGACTGACGGGTAGTCTTACAACAGAGGCAAGCCCCCATTGAATGCATATAGGCCCTCGCAGTGCAACGTTACCCTCTAATTGGCAATTTACCACCCGCTCAATAGTCAGGATTGCTTTCCCCGTGTCTGTGGAGGCATTAGCAATAGTGTTTTTCAACATCCAGATTAATTTCTTAAAAGGCCGCTTTAAAATAAAAAGTGTTGGGCTTGCAAATAAAGGGATGTGATTTAAGGGGGGAAAGTGCTCGTCGTGGAATTATTGTGAAAGGGCTCCAAGGAAGTGACAAGACGGAGAGAGAGAGGCAGGAGAATTAAAGTGGAGTGAAATAAATTTGCTTAGCAGGTACTTGTGTCGGAGTCGCCTGCGCTGAAAGAGAAGATCAGTCTTGCCGGGTGTGCGTTGCTATTTCATCTAATCCCACTCTCCATTTTTTCAGCTGTCATTCATAGCGCATTCATTTTTAATACACTTGCCATTAATAGATGCTATAAATACTCTCATATGTATGGTTCATGCATTGGTCCAGCCAAGTCTGCTTTGCCGCTGCCAAATAATTGAAGGGAAATAAAGCAGAGTGGTCCCAGCCCCCATCTGGTTTGAAATCTAAAGCTTAGCTGACTTTTTTTGTTTGTCTTTTCTTTTATTATATGCGATAATAAGCTGACTGTGTGCATTTTGATTTTTTTTTGTTAATATTTATTACCCTTGGGTTTTCAAACCTGCACTGGCTAATTTCACAAGTTTCTGATGTTCTTAGAGACCAAACAGTTCTTTAATTAAATAAGAAAATAGTCTGTTTATTATTCTGAAGGGACATTCAAATTTGATTGAGTTGATCAGACTGACTGAATAAATAGTTCTCCATCTCTGATTCCCTCATTAACATCCTCCATAACACAGTCATCTGCATATATCTCTATGTATATCTATATAGATATAGCTATGCCATTATAGACTCTCAGAAAAATCACATGGTGTCAATGTGAAAGTCTGATCAGGTAAAATGGCTCCTGGTCACTTCCCGTCCCTCACCGGTTGTTTGTTGGCAGTTGAAAAACTTTTTTAAAGTGTGCAGTAATTAAAAAGGAGGGGGAGGAAGAGGATGGCGGTACGGTGCGGATGGGGGTGGGGGGGTTGGGGGAGCAGCAGCAGAAGTACACTGCAATACCCAGACTAAATTCTCCGTAATGGCGAGGTGAGTCAGTCGACTTAATTAGTTTAGTCTTTCTTCTCCCGCTCTCTCGTGGAGTCATTAATGTCGACAAGAACATTTTTCTCTCATTTGAACGGGTAAATAATGAAAGCGGAGCGACAGTGCGGAGAGGTTGGGGGGGGGAGGGGGGGGCAGTGGGTGGTGGGCTAGTCACAACTTTTTAAAGCGGCAGCAATGGCAGCAATTAACAGGATCTGACAACCCAGAGGGGACGCACAGGCGCACACATTCACATGCACAACACGCGCAGGCACGGGCAGCACATGCTAACTTCAGACCAGCATTTTTCATGAACACCCGAAGAAGTAAACACGTATGTTGTTCACCTTCATCAAACATTATTTTAAACTGGCACTTTTGAATGCCCCTCCTCAGTGTGTGACCCCGACCCGAGTCTGGACTTTTCTATCAAGGTGAGAAACCCTCGACTTCAGACCAGCCGCAATTCCATCAGAGAGATAGATGGACCATTGTTCAATTAGCAGATGAAAGCTGTAATTGTTTGGATGCCGCGCTCCTCCGTAAATTCAGCAGCGATAATTAATTGTAGTGAGTAAAAACACTCATCAGGGAGATGAACCATTAGAGAGGCAGGTAAACAAACCTTTATCTATTACGGGTGAGTGGCTGATAGGGATTGATGAGAAAAGTTTTTTTATTTTTACACAAAAAAAAACAACGAAAGAAAGAATCGCGAAACTTTTCTCGCACTCAATCCAAATGAGAGGCGTGTGCCCGTGGGTCAGAACCCAAATCAAAATTGAGATTTAATTGTGTTGTTTAATTGGTTGTTATTGTTCTCTTTCTTTGGCTGATCATTCATGCCGAAGCGAGATGGCTGTCAAAACGATGGGGAAAGCTTTTATTGTGAAGTGGTGGTAGGAAACACAACGCGAGCAGAGTCCGGAGTTTTCATTGAGTAAATATTCTTACATTTTTTTTCCTAATATGTGATTGGTTAAATATAAGCAGAGCATCACACTCCTCCGCTCCTCCAGGGCCTCCCACATTCACTATTCATGAGGGACTCACCGTAACATAGCCAAGAATTGTGGGTGAGACTGTTGCTTAACACATGCAAATGTGAAGCCGCTGCAGTAAGAAATTCAATTGTTCTGCTCTGCAGCCGAGCCATGATGAGCAATTATCACATGCAATCCAATTCTCGGCCGCGTCTTTTGTCTTGTATGAATTTAGATATGAGCAATAAATTGCAGTAATCATCAAGGAGGAGTGTGATCTACAGCGTGCAAGTTCGTCTCGAAAACAAAAGCCCCGCGCAAGCATCACTTGCCAGTCTGCTCCGGCTCCCTTAAGCTAATTTAACGACACGAGATGAATTCATTGTCATCATTCGCCACGCGATGGATGACGGAGAGAATTAAATATTCAAGCGTCTCAGTCCGACGTACGTCGGCAAAGTACGTCACCGGGGAGAGAACGAGGGCAAAAAAGAAAGTTGGGAGAAGGAGTGAGTGAGTGATGGGTGGCAGAGCCAGAGGGAGGACAAAACAGAGCAGCGAGGGAGGACAAATGGAGGAGTAGATGGAGGCTGCCTGATTGGAAAATGGATCGGTGACAAAAAAACGCCACAGCTTGGAGCTAAGATTAGGATTCCATCTGTCTTGAATGAAATATTCAAACATACGCTGGTGAGAGGAGGCATATTACTAAAAGGATGGATGTGGAGGGATATGTGAAACAATGACAGGCTCTTTACATCCACAGGGGTCAGCGCTCACGCAGGCTGTTATTTTGCTCCGAGGAGGAGAGCTCGCGTGATCCCCGGGCGAATGTGCTGATGAATTTGTGAGGAGACGGATAGGCAGGAACAAATTAATATGTTCGCAGGCATGTTTCTATAAACAGCGTGACAGCGTGAACAGTTGATTATACATAGATCACACAGAATCCGTCTTGTACTTATCAGTCTGCAATTACAGGGCGTTCACACCAGAAACGCCTGCGTTGGGGCGGGGACGTGTTTCAGGTTTTGATGAAACACTGAGGCCAGGAAGAACAAAAAAAAAAAACTCCCTTTCTTAAATATCAGCTGCAGGCAGGTGCAGGGTGATTTCAGAAAGATTGTTGTGGCAAATAAAACAGCAGTGAGATATGATAAGGACGAGGCAACGACACATTCGTGAAGGGGCCAGAACGTTGCATAGAATCTGAGATGATCTGACATTTACACCCAGTTCATGTCGTGATTGACAGGGCAGCCATTGAACTTTTCTCCCGAGCCTACTATATTTTATGTTGTTCTGTATAAAACTTTTTGGTGATTCTGATACGGACTCCGTACTCCAGAAGATGTTTAATGTTCTTTCTCCTCTCACTCTCTCTCACCAAGATCTAGGGCTGGATTTGGTGGATGGGTTGTTGGGGCGTATATATATTCCCTGTTAAAGCAAAATAAAAGGACTTTCTTTCAGCAAAGTTGAACGTAGCATCTCAGCTCCCTGCCACTGCTGGGTAGTCAGACAAGCCTCCTGAATTTACATCTAAAAATCCATTAAAGCCCTCATTAATAATTTCCACTGCGGGCCTCATAATTCTTGACATGGAGGGGGGAGGGGGGATAACTTGAGCAAACCTGACCGAGGTCCTTCAAAAAAAAGATAAAAATAGAACGACCCTCGGTAGAGCGCGTACATCACAAAATCCCACCAGGCCTCGTACTCGTTCAGACTCGCCTAAAAAATATAGGATCTGCACCAACCTACGGATTTTTATCAACAGTGCATCACTCCCTAGGAAATGTGTGAACATGCTTCGTGTCATTATACAAGAGAAACTGGGGGATGCGTTTGGTTTGTTGTGATATGAGATATCATCAGTTAATCATGTTAGAATCATATCCGGCCCATATTTTCATTTCCATTAGTTTTGCATTTCATTTTGATTTGATTTTACAGTCGGTGGCTTCACCTTTGCTCCGTCCCACTCATCACGCGATGCGGGTGGAGGTGCGGGCGCCGCGATTTGCACGCTTTGAAGTAATTTGGGAGTGACCTTCAAAAGGGAGGCAAAGAGTGCAAAACAAATAAGGCAGCCAAAATGTCAGGACTGTTGTGGGAGACGGGACGTCATTAGGAAATGCAGCATAGCAGATCCACCTTAATTCCTTGGGAATGGGAATCCATCAAATCAACAGAGCTTCATTACAAAGCAATCAGATGAGATGCATGCACAGATTGGCAAAAAAAAGATGACATTGTAGGAGGAAATGCTTTGGTGATGTTTTAAATGTCATAACATTATTACTTCTTGGATAAGGCTCCTTGCATGGAGTTGACGACTGAGGACGAGGGAGATTAGATAAGGAGCAAGTTTTCTTTCATTTACTTTCTGTTTCCTGTTTCTTGGGATTTCTCAGAGCAACCTTTATTTTTTTTCTAATTAAAACCAATGCTCAGGTGACACAAATACAATGAAATCCTCAAAGATAATAATCGTTGCTCCAGATGTGCAACCCTTTTACCCCCTAGAAGCAACGGAGCCTTTGCTGTGGCGTGGACCTCCAGTGTTTTATCTGCACCAGTCAAAATGTGACTATTGTCTCACATTGAACATTGTTTATCTGGCTAGACGGTCTGTCTGTGGAAGGGAATTAATGATCACTTTTAAATGGTGCAACTTTGTTATGAAGTTGTTTGAAAAAATTGCTTGTTTTTTTTTTTCCGTTGTTTTCCCAATGGCTGCTGGGTAAAAGTAAATAGACGATCTGCACCAGCGTTACTCACATAGCTGAATTGTGTGAAGGTGAAGAATTGCCATTTTGAGATGAATAAATTAGAGGAATGTAATTAACAGCCCACATTGAGTTGGATGCCGGGACAAACTCTGGCATTTCAGAGGCGGAGATCTAATTGCGGGTTGATTGGTTTTAAATGACCATTGCTCTCCATGGGTGGGGCGTCTGTAGGCGTGCCGGCGAAGAGTGCGGAGCTTGTGGCGAAGTTAAAGTTGCGGATTGGGTCTCAGCGGGGACCTGAAATAGTTCAGAGAGCAATCAGTGACATCTGTCCCGACCGAGGGGAGATAACGCTGAGCAGTGCTGCTGGACGGAAGACTTCCATTACGACTTGCCTCACCTCTGAGATAAAAGATTCAGATAGCAACAACAACAACAACAACACTTTCTTTCTTAATTATTTTGGCTTCCTCATACTTTGAAAAAAAGCATTCTCACATGTCTGGTGTTCTCGCCACGGCTTTCTTTCTCCAGCCCAACTCTTTTTTTTTATTCTAGATGTTTGCACCTTCTTAACCAAAACCGGGCCAGGGGATCTTTGAAAAGAAGAAAGGAGAAAATGACAAGTAAACAAACTCGGGTCCTTTTCGTGAAGTTTCTTTTAAAGTTGAGCTTCTTCTTCTTCCATCTCTGACGGCATCCCTTTGTTCAGGCTCTTCAGAGCAACAGTAAACGCGGGGAAAGAAAGACGGTATCAGTGTCGTCAAGAAAACAAGTTGATGTTTAATTTGATCAAACTTGTTTTAGTGGCTGGATCAGTCTAATTAAGGAAGCGTCTTTAAGAGAGATTGTTTTTTTTTTTTTGTCTTTGCAAACGTGGACAAATAGAGAATTTAAGCGAGCGAGAGTCTTCTTTCAAATGTGACTTGATTGCCTGTAATACCTCATACTGTATTTTCTGAAGTAAAGTGAGGAGCTGAAATGCGAGCTCTTGAATGTGGAAGGAGGGGAAAGTTAAACGCTGGAGACAGAGTTGTGTTCTGAGGAGCACTTTGTCCTTGGAGGAAATGCTATGTACAACACAAAGACCCCCCCCCCCAGGCCCAGTGGAGGACTCTGCCCACGATCATAAATCCAGATCTGGGCTCTGCGGCATAGGGCAGCTCGGTGCCTGCAGCTTCCAGATGATTCCTCTCTGTCTCCCTCCTCCTCATTTTCCATTTTATATTTATTTTTTTTTTAGCCACACTGTACCTGTTGGAGAAAAGCAAAATACATCCTACAAGCCGCGTGGAGGCCAAGTCACCACCAACTCAAAGGATGTTGATCACTTGTGTCTTATCGCAGGCAGAGCCAGGCCACCCCTTGTGAATTAAAAGAGAAATAGTATCTCGCTCGCTCATTTTTCACCGCGCAGAGATGTTCGCTCGCTCCCTTTCTTCCGGCTCCTGTGCCAGGGAGATAATCCGGGCCCATTCCGGGCAGCAGAATCCATCTTTCTCAGGCTGTTGGACTGCTAGTCCTTGGCTCGTCCGAGGTCATCGGTATCCAGACCGGACTGAACCTTTTGGGGGGGGGATTAATATTGTTTTTGTTTCCTCTTTGTCTGATGCCAGAAGTTTGAGATTATTCCCATAAAGACAACAGTGCAATATACTTCCTCGAAGTTATCAAACCACATTAAATGAAGGTTATGTTTCTTCTGTGCTCCTCCTACACACAGTGCCACTCTGGGAACTGTACTATTGACTAATGACTTGATGATCATATTCACTTTATGTATCTAACTGTGTGAGCCTTAAAACTGTTCCCCTTCCTCCCACTGTGCAGGAATAACCTGGACGTGAGCTCAGCCATCTTGTGTGTTTGGATCTGGAGTCTGTGCAGTAACCTTTGGGGACGGGGTGGAGGTCTGGGGTCCCACCCATACACGTGCTCGACCCAGCGGTGAGTCTCAGCCCTCGTTCATGATGTGTGACCACGTTCTCATATTATAAAATAACTAAATATAAACCGTCATTTCTGAAACATGAGGGTTTGGGATAAGAACCTCCATCAGATTAACTCACGTAGAGAAGTCAGGAGGCTGGTTACCGGTTGGCGACATGGTTCCTCCACTTCAAAGCTTCGCATCAGCAGCTGCAGTAGATGGAGAGAATAAAAATGTCCCTTCGGTTCCTCTGAAATTACCATATCACTTCAGGAAGTACTAGACTAAAGGCAGCTCGGCGGTGATCTGAGCCGACCTGTAGTCCTTCTGAATACAGCAGACTTCTCCCTCTCATACTTCGAGAGTGGACCTTGGTTGGTTCTCACTGCGCCATTGTGACAGAGCAGCTTTTTATTCCCCTGCTTGGATCTGGAGCTCGTTACAAAAACCATGCTGATTCACTCCTGCAGTCCTTTCACCTGTTACTGGACGTGGGCAATTCAGAAACCACATGTAGAGGGGGGGTAGCCTCTCCGCGCACGCCACGGCAGACCGGCCGCTTCCTGGCGCCGGGAATGGCGAGAGAGAAAAATCATCAGTCGGGGAGGATTTCGATTCCTCTGTTGTTGCGGCGCTGCTCTGCGTTTGTTTGTGAATGATATACAGCGCTGGCTGGATATTGCTGTGTGGTGAGCTAAGCCTCGTCCTTGCCCTCTCCTCAAACGCAAATAAAAAAAAGGCAGACATCCAACAGTCCTGGATATCAGCACCCATGAAGCAGAAGTAAATAAATAGCTTCGGGGAAAAAAAACAAGGAGGGTTTCTGTGTCTCTGAGAGGCGACACACTTTCTTCTGTGAGGGGAAACACCGGTGTGACTTGACAGGAGTTTAAAAGGCTCGTGAAACCCACAGTAAGCGCTTGTGAGTTCCCGTATGTGTACACAGCGGCAGAGGGTAAAGAAAAACTCCTTATTCAAACTCTGTTGCAAGAGTGGAAACTTACAAGCGAGGAAGCTCCGACACGCAGGTACACAAGGTGAAGCATCCGTGTCTTTTGCCGAATTCTACGCTTGGTTTCAGGCGAACGCTTCGGGTCTACTAATTGGACGGCAGGCCGTGCATGAATGGCACGTGTCTCGACGAGGCGCCGCCATCTGAACTGTAAACATCCCGAGCATCCCTCCTCTTTTCAAAATCTTTGATCCGGCGTTCTGTTAAATGTCGCCACAGAGCTGGAAGTGTTTTCAATTAGTCCTGCTTCCTGTTACAGTAGAGACAGGTTTCGCTTTTTCAGACAAATAGAAATGTCAACATAGAAACCGTACATCATCGCACAACAGCGTTTCTCCGACTGTATGTGTAAATATCAGCCCTCGCGTCTATAATCTCAGTAGGACGTATCAAGCTGTCAGTCAGTCGATTTGCTCCGGGGTTTTTCCCCTCTTGACGGAGAAGGAATCACTAGTCCCAGAGTCGGCTAACGCCAGCAGATGTGACGAGGGAGAGGCAGCCAGACACACTCGCCGTAAAGTCCCCGCTGTATTTGTTTCAATTTACATACCGACACAGGTACAAACAAGATTTATGTACGGCTCCGTATCCCTCTGCTTAAGATCCATGAGAGGGTTTCCTACTGTACAGAAGAGAGATGAACCTGAGCCGAGCACGAGCGATTTAACTGCACACCAGCTAGTTCATTACAAGGTTTGGGATTTTACATTCATCTTTATCCGAGTTACTAGATCCTTACAGGGGCTTTTGGTGTTTGAACATCTTGATGCATCGTCGGACTAACAGACGCAGGCTTCGGGCCGAGGAGAAGCAGAAACTTTCATTGTGTTGTGTACAGACTCGTGTAGATTGTTATGATTACTTCATATAGTTCAGGTGGGTGCAGGCGCTGGGCTGGAACGTTCAGGGTTGTGGGGCCCAAAGACGTGGGATTAAACACATTTACACGTAGCATGTGAATTCCTTTCAGGTGTAGTTGTTGTAGTAGATACAGCACGGCATGATGGGAATGGTTTTTCTGCCTGTTCCCATAGAGCCACAGACTAATTGCAGCCTCTGACAGACGGTCGGATACTCTTGACGGTCAGAGGACACGGCTGTCATGTTCCTCGAGCGCGTCCCGTGATTGACGGCCAGATATCAAGTGGCGAGCAGTGTGTTTGTCATGGCGCCGTGTAATGAAGTCTTTACCTGGTGTCTGCCGAGTGCCACGCTGGTTACTGGCAGCGTGTGATTACAAAAACCCGATGACATTTTGCAAATGAGCCTTTTTATCCCCTTACGCCCTTTTTCTTCATTCTTATTTATTTCTATTTTTGTGACTTTTTTTTTTTAATTCTAGTGCTGCAGTTAAACATAACCTGCACATTCCTCGTCTTTCAGTTTAGAGCCTTGAGAGTCCCCCTCCTAGATGCACTAACACCCCAACAGGCAGGCTGATATTTGCATTTTGATTAGCGGCAGCTTCGTCTATGTCTCCCTCGTCTGCAATTCCACACGGCAATGCTGACGACAGCCTAACCGTAACTGCACAGATTGAAACTATACAATTAAATAATGATTCATTAGGGAGCGGCGCTGGCGAGCAGCTCTGCGGACCCCTCCGAACGCCAGTGCCTGATGATTTCTTTAGAGTGGTGTTTCCCCGTCACAGGGATTCAAGAGGGAGCCTCCAAACCTCTCGTGCTCTTGCTGTTCGCTTTCACCCCGATTTATCTTCCCGAGGTCTGACACCAGTGACACTGTTGAGCAGGGAGAGAGTTGGCAATTTCAGCTGTCCAGTGTCACTAACAGTTCAAACTGGACCACAGGGGAGAGGTTGTATTGTCTGTATTAGTAAGAGCTTCCCTTTGAGGTCCCATCTCCTGCATGGGGCCTGCATGGAGCCAAAGAAGAACAGCAAATGAATTCAAATCAAAGTTGTTCTTTTTTTTATCTCCCTGGAGCCGGTAATTGTGCATTCACAGGTGTTTGTTTCTAAAACTGAAGGAAGAGACACGTCCCATTAGGCTGACCATCCTCTGCAAGGTCGCCTGGGCACGCAGGGAAACGTCGGTCTGACAGATGTCAATCAAAATCCCCGCGCAGACATCCCCCAACTGTAATGGAGGCGAGTGCGGTTATGTATCAATAGACAGAGATTGAAGTCATACATTACCATATGTTTGCATAACCTTGGGGCTCAGTAACCTTGAAACAGACAGCTGTTTCTCAGCTTGGATGCTCAGTCACCATGAGATAAGATTTCAATTTGACTAACAGGAGGTGTGGATTCACAAAGTGTGGAATGAATGTCACAGATTCTCTCTCTGCATCCTTCTGCCTAACAAAACTCAATTGGAGCCGAGTTCCGTGTTATTATTGCTTTAATAAAACCCAAAGAGAGTTTAGGATGAACTATGTTCTATCGCTCGCTCTCTCCCTAAGGCCTTTCCGGTTCCAGTTGCTGTTTGTCTTGGGGCATTGTTTTATTACCTTCAAAACTCCACTGGGAAAATCTTAAGACAGGCGTTGCCTAGCAACAAGGACCTGACGGTTCCGCCACAGGAGCGGAGTGAAGAGCGGCCTGGAGCGAGAGGGAGGCAGGGAAATGGGGAGGGGGGGCGGTAACACTCAGACTGGAACAGCAGCAATATCGTCACAGCTGGGGCCGTGGGTTAGGAGCTATTGGAGCAGCAATTGCACGCTCACCTGTCCCCTTTGAATCACCAGCGGAGGCAGTGAGAGGTGATAAGATGAATGTGAATCAGTTTGTCTGGGGTGATTCTCTGTTTATCAAATGCCAAGTACTTTAAAACAACTGTGTTCGAGTTGCCCCGGAAAACCCGGGTTGCAACTGCTCTGTGGAGGGCTTGGAATGGTCGTCAGGACTGGGTGTAAATATATACGCCGCTGAGAAAAAGTTCTTTTCTATCTGTCCTCAAGAAATAACTGAACGGTTGTAGGTTCCTTTATTCTCAGATGAAAGGACTCTGATCAAAATAGAATAAAAATCACATTTTCCCAAAATGTTAATCTATTCCTTTAAAATGTCAGCAAACTATTGAACATGTCCATCACAAGTCCTCGTAGTATTTTACTGGTGATTAACTGAGGAATCCAACATGAAGACACTTGTAGGGTTCGCCAAAGGTCTCGGGGTTTTTTCTGTGGATGGAAACATAGTGTTTATAGAGGACGGTGACACGGTAAAAGCTTTTCTCGTCGAGCATTGCAGGGATCAGTGTGTGTGCGGCTCAGAGTGCCCGTCTTCTGCTGTCTTTACCCACTCAGGCTATCACCCTTTTGGTTCAGGAGAGATTGATAAGCACCGGCTTTGGGGCAAATTCAAAGTATTGCTGTGGTTCCAAATTGAAGTCCGAGCAGGAGCTGTTTGTGTGCTGTGCTCCTCCTGCTGACATTTGCACTGTTAGAGGTGAGGATGCACGAGCTGCAGCGCAGGGCGCTCGGCTTGCACCACACCAGATATTTAATCATAATTAGCCAAACAATTACTGGGCTAATTGTTATTGGTGAGATATTGGAGCGCAGAGAGGAGAAATGTCAAGTTTATTAGCAGGGGATCTTCATCCTCCGGCTCGTCTTTCTCTTTCTTCACTTTGCTGCATCGACCTCATCCCTCACCTCTTCCACACTCGACAAACTCAGCACAGAAACGTGTCCCCCAGAACTCAGACGCACATCTGTATATCATCGCCACTTACGCGAGCTTCTTTTTTTTCTTCCCGTGACGGTTTTCTAAAGGGAATAAGAAAAGGGAGCAAAAGGCCACTTAAAGGCCAAAGTGAATGGCGAGGCCTTTCGAGGATCAGCATTGTATTTCACCAGAAAAAGAGCTCAGGCTCCAAAGTGTGTGACTGGTGAATGTGGAGGGGTCACGGTGCTCTGTGAAGTGAGGCCGCTGTGCTGCGGGTATTGATAGCTCCGCCAATACACCTCACGCTGGACGGGATCGATATTAACTGGTGACTGTTTTGCTTCGAAAGCACTGACTCACCCAGAGGTCCATCTGCTAATAAAGGAGATTATATTGTTAGCTTTGCCACTTTGCAGGTTGGATTTGATTTGATGTATCTCAGGTAGAGAGGTACTGATATTAAAAAAAAAAAAAATGTGTAGTATTATTGGTGGAGGCTCTCACTAATGCACTAAATCAGACGCTGGGATATACATTAAAGACATGGTATTGGAAATAGGAATTATAAATGTTGGATGGGTTGTGCTTTCTTCAAAGAAAACTTAATTAATTAATTTTAAACTACAAATTTTAAACTCTGGACTCTTCTGCCATATTTGAATTGTTTGTCCTTCCACATGAATTGTGTAGTTCACTGTCGTCTCGACTCTGCTTCCGTCTGCTGTTTCCCATGAAACCCATAATTGCTCATTTATTCATTTTGTCAACAGTCTCTGTAAAAAAAAAAAAAAAAAGGAGTCATCTCTGTGAGTCAATTAGCTGAAGCCCAGAGAAGCATGAGAGATTTGAAACATATGATTAATTGATTCCTTGTTGTGTTGAGTTGCGGCAGACAAACGCATCAGATGACAGCTTATTATTAGATTCACACTCTCCTTTCCAATGACAGTCTCATTGTCGTGAGCTATTGACAAGCCCGCTATTGGCCTAAAAGCTCGATTGCATAATTCTCAGGTTTTAATTAGAGTTGCAACTCATCAGGCTCGGAGACGACAGGGATCCCATGGAGCCCGCATGCCCATCTAAATCGAAAATGTGGGGTTTAATCTTGATTATGAGTTAATACACCATATGCTCCATGCAATTAGCTGTCTATGGATGACCATCCTCTCATTTGTTAAGAGTTCAATGTAGCAGAAAATCTAGGGCAGGTCACTCCCCAGAGTTTAATCTGTTCTGGGGGAAGGGAGGGAGGAGAGTGATGCTGGCCGCACGGGGTAATTAGCCGGGTGGATCGTGGACGAGAGGCTGGGCTCGGGTTCTACCACGACAACCAGAGCAGGTATGAACGGCGGCCCGTTAAATTGAATTCGTAGCAAAAATCACAATTTTGTATTTGCTTAAGAGATTAAATTCTGATGGGGTTTTTTTTTTGCCTCCATATCTGTGCACTCTTTTCCTTTTTTGGCCGAGTGAAATCCTTGTTTGAAGGTCAGCGCGGCGCCGCTATCATTTCCACCTTCTTGATTGATTACAACAATTACCCACAACAATACACCGCACTTCACTTCTCTGACCTCACCGAGGCCTCGGATGACTGAAATTGCTCCGGTACGCGCAGAGATCCAGAGATACCCGGCTCTCCAACCTGTCCTGAGAGCGTGACACCGACAGCCGAGCCCCCGCCCTCCCCTCACGCACACCCAGCCTTAATCAAGGTTGGAAGATGCATTTGGTGAATTCAGAATTTCAAGCACCTCTCCACTCTGCCAGTGTCTCGACTCTGCCTGATTAAAATGATAGAGGGCCTGGAGAATGTTTGATCTCCAGATCAATTTACATTTAAGATTCAATTTTGCACCTGCAAGACTTTGATTTTAGAACTTTACGCCTTGGCCCGGTCTTGTGAGGATGGAGATTAATCTCCGCCAGCTGTTGAAGGAAATATTGTTGATTTCTTTTTCCCTTTACACTCTCCTTTACTCCTGAATAAATTCAAATAAATTCTCACAGCTGTTTCGAGCAGCGCGATGTGAGAAACTGTATTTTTTTAACGATGAAAGGCCCAGCGTGAGAAATCCGAACGTGTTCTATCTCGGCTGTTTACTACTAATATGCACAGAGACACGCGTGGATGAGGGTATGAAAACGCTCGCACAGATTCTCAGAATTCACAAAGAACAAACAGGAAATCACCGATCTGTGAAGAACAGTGGGAGCTGGTTATTCGCGGACAAAAAGGCAAAGTGTTGGGGTAAAAATCGAACTCTGGGTACGACAACAACAACCAGACCTCACACAGAATCGCAGCTTACAGTCCTAATGTTCACCTCCGGGGGGAAATATCTGTTTTACAACTTTCCCGATGATTTATTGATCTGGGAATCAAATTACTCTGGCCCCTTTCCCCATTACACAGGCCAGCAACATTAAGACATGTTTGATGTTTGCATGCTTTTTAATTAAAGCGTTTCTCAGGGGGAAGCATCAAGAACGCTGTTTTCTATAATATCCATTTTTTTAATCAAGCTTCACTTCATTGCCTTGTGTTCGGGAAAAAAAAAAAAAGATTAATAAACGCAGAATAAAAGCAGATAAAGGTGACGCGATTTCCATTCAGTCTTCCATTAACTGCTCACCCATTCTGAATTCCTAGAGGGAGAAAATGTGCAATTTAAATCTGTTTCCGATGGCGTTTTCTCCCGGCTCTGAAATAGAGGTTGCGTTCATGTAAATCAGGAAAAATCTGAAGTTGTAACAAAGCCAGATTTATATTATACTCAATGAGGATGGGGGTGTGCACCAAGTGTAATTAAATCTTTGAATAATTCTCTGAATCTAAATAAATTAACGTTGTTGGATTCCATGATATGTTCTCTACAAGAAAGGCCACTAAAAATAAAATATTTATTTCCACCAGGGTAGTTTTTTTTTTTTAGTAGGTAGTTTTTTTTTTTTTTTTTTTTACCTACCATCAGATTAGACCGAAAAGCTAGTTTGGAGTAAATATTCCTGTCAGGTTGGTTTGACAGTGATTTGATTTGCAGTTTTGCTGACTCATGTTTGTGCCTTTAATGTAAAAAAGATATTATAACGGGGCAAAACGGATTGAGATGGAATCTGGACCTGATGGTGGTGCTAAATATCAAAGCATAGGATCAATTTAATATCACATTCGCCCACCAACTTCATTTCAATCGACCAAGAAGCCAAACGCCTTCTCAAGGCCACTAAAAATAAAATATTTTTTTTTAGTAGGTAGTTTTTTTTTTTGTTTTTTTTTACCTACCATCAGATTAGACCAATTGAATTGAAAAGCTAGTTTGGAGTAAATATTCCTGTCAGGTTGGTTTGACAGTGATTTGATTTGCAGTTTTGCTGACTCATGTTTGTGCCTTTAATGTAAAAAAGATATTATAACGGGGCAAAACGGATTGAGATGGAATCTGGACCTGATGGTGGTGCTAAATATCAAAGCATAGGATCAATTTAATATCACATTCGCCCACCAACTTCATTTCAATCGACCAAGAAGCCAAACGCCTTCTCAATCTTCGAAACTATGATTCAGTGATTGTACACACTGTATGCTACCAAACGAGAGTCAAACGTGGGCAGTTCCCTTCTGAAGATGTCTGCAAATGACTGATGTGGGAATAAAAGGTTTCTGTACAGTTCCCAAAGACCTTTTGACCCGATGCAAACCCATATGGGACGGAGACAAATTGATGTGTTTGTGAATCTCAGGGAGCCGGACTGCAGTGCTCTCTTTAGGTGTTCTTCAAAAGTCAAGCCACTGTCAAAACCCCCTGCAACTAATGGCCAACAAGAAAGCACTCAACAGAGTTCAGGCCTCCACCACCAAAGCCTAATAATCTCCCCAGTTAGCCATTACTTCCACAGACAAACATTGCACTGGGCAGATGACAGAAAAGGGTGCGATGGCCAGAGTGTGCAGCACAATATTGAGCGTTCCTGTCGAACAGGGGAGACCACGCAGTCTCAAAAATGAAAGGGTTCATTCATGCTTGCAGAACAAAATATGACTTCCAGATTGTGTAGGCTCAAGGTGTGGGGATACTTGAGGGGGGAGGGCCAGAATCAATAGTGTTCTGTTTTTTAAACTCTCTGGTACTGTCAGAGGAGAAAACTTTAGAAAACCTAAAGTTAACTTGGCCTTATATTTGAATTTATATTGAAAGGCAAATCTGTGCAAATAGCTTCGTGAGAACGCAATAAAATAAATGAGTGTGAATCTAGAATGTTAAACGTGCTAATAATAACTGCTGCAGTCGAGGAGAAACCACCTCGGCATGTACTTGTACATGTGTCGTGCCTTGTTTTAAAATCAGTGGCAGCAACAGAAACGGAAGCTGCGCTGCAATCAAATCAGTAAAGCAGGATGAATTATTAATTAAACTAGCAGCCTGAGTTTTTTCATTGTGATGATCATTTTTTTTTAAAAACCATAGTTTGTCACAGAGCGAGCTGCCGTGCACATTGTACGATGCTACGAGTCAGACTGTGAACGCAGCCTGGGATGCCTGTAGTACATTAAGTGTTCTACTTAGAGGTCGTTGCAAGCAGGAGGTGAAAGAGTTCGGACTGCGTGGTTTGTTGGCTGGTGTGTTTTTTTTATTAATTGGTTTATTAAAGGAGGCTTCATCGGAAAGTCAGGGAGTTGTTGAAGAATCTCTGTGTGAACTTGGGCTCACCTCCTCCTGGAAAGGCAAGTCTGTACCTAGCGCACGACCTTCTCATCCGCCTGTTGTCAAGAGAACAAGGAAGTGTTTGCAGCAACTCACTGAGAGCTTCATAAGTGCATCATGTGACCCCCAAAGTCTTTTCCTCTCTTTCCGCTGACATGGGCAAAAAAAGGATTTCAGTCGGGGGAGAGCGAAAGAGACCGTCATGGATGAGAGGGAGTGTCAGTCTGCCAAGATCAATAGACGAATCAAAACCGCCGCCGGTGTTTCATTCTTCACTCTCCTTCTTTTTTATTTATTCACCTTCTTCTCCCTCCATCAACTCGTCCTCCATCCGACGCTGCCACAGAAGCCAAAAATATGCTGACAAACAGTTGTCTGGGCGAATCCGGCGTCTTTATTTGCACTCGATTCAAGCGGAGGGAAAAGTCCACAACCTGCGGCAGCTCCGCAGCTCCTCTTGAAGAGCTCACTCCAGAAGTGTTTGAACCTCTGCTGTCGCCGACCCTGAACTGAGGAACTCATATCAGCTTCCGCCGACGTCCTTACTTCGCTTAAATCTTCTCGCTGGCCAGCCTTCAACTTCTCCGCTCTCGCTGCTTTTATTATTCCTCGTCGATCTTTTTACGCCTTCCGTGCATTTGAGGTTGTTCCTTTTTAAAAAAATAAATAAATAAAAAAAGATTCTGCCCGTGAAAAGACAAGCGGAGAAAGGAGGAACGTGGGGGTTTCATTTCTGACATGAGTCACACGTGTGAACATGCGATCCCACATTTCCCGTGCAGACAACAATGTCGCAAATATAGACTCAGGCCGTCGCTGCCAGGCGTCCTCCATTGTCACCGGAGTTGGAAAGAGTTGGTATTCAGTTCTGCACCCAAGGTGCATGTGCGAGACATTAACAATGCTCGATCTGATGGAAGCAACCATCATAAGCTCCATGCCGGAGCCTCCCCCACCGGACTATTCAGGCTAATGCCGATGTTTTGACAAATGTGCAACAACAGCGCGTCTGCTTTTCAAATCGAAATTGAATTTGTATAGAGACGAGTGGAACAGGGGTGTCGGCCCAGCACAAATAACTTAACACTGTCAGCTGCTCGTGGCGAGGCTGAATTCATTTGAATCCATTAGGGAAGAGAGAGGAAGAGGAAAGGAGGACCACACTCGCGTTTCCAATCCCTCATACATAAGTTATCTGAAAGTCTTAAACATCAGCAGTGGACATTTTTCAGAGGAGAGCAGGTAGGACTTTGCATATTCAAGCACAGCGACTGGATCCTCGTGGTGGATTTATGTGGCACGGGCGTTCAGGGCCAGGCGATCCTCTCAGGCTGGATTTATTTTGTCTATAACACCTTATAGCCAATCATAGTTACATAGCTACCCCATCAGGGATTTCTTTACCGCCCCATAAAGCATTTTAAATGTGATGTGACCCGGGGGCGGACGCATTGTCAAACTTTGTTTTCAAGCCCAACTTCTGCTTGTGTGTGGAAATGCTCTTTCCCCACAGCGTCCATCTTTTTGTCTGGCGCCGGCGTCCAGCTCCACTCACCGCGAAGCCCCTCAACCTGGACGTATGGCGTCCTGTTCCACCCTTTTCAAATGTAATCTTTGCAAGAAGAAATGAGCATTTCGCCGCTCATACATTTTTATTAAAGTTTTAACGTGTGGATGAATTATTCCGTCTCTCGTCACCTGAGGAGCTCGGGGTGAAGGCGACGTGGTGTGAGGCTGCCCTCAAGTGCTCCCTCTGTGCAGACTGAGGGGAAGTGACGTCGCTGTTTATTTATCGGCCGATGGAAAGATGCGCTTCATCCCCGAGGAGTCGCGAGTGAGAGAGCGAGAGCAGGAGTTGACGAGTTGACGTCAGCGGCTGTTTCAAACCTTAACTTCTCACCTAAGAGTCATTTCATCTGTATTAGGGAACATGATAATTATCACACTTTCTTTTGCGACTCTGCAGATGGAATATTGAAATCGTAGCGTTAGTTTGAAACGCACTGGGGGAATTCTTTTATGAGTTGGCAGCACGCATGGTAGCGACAGGGTGGAGTTAATGGAATCTTACTTTTGTGAAAAGATGGATACCACTTTATAGTCTGTACAGTTAATAAGAAGCTGCACCATAAAGCTTTTTGAATTCCCTTCTAAATACCACTATTTAACATGATGTGAATAATTCATACGGAAGTGTGGGACAGCAGTTTGATTTATACGTCTCTGAATAATAGTATTCATTACTCAATCCTTCCTTTAAGAGAACACCCTCTTCCTGGTCTTAGTACTGAACATGGGTAGTCGTACTTTCTGAATGTTAAAGTAAGTGAAGTATTTCTAGCGACCGAACCCCAGTTTGTGTTGTGTACTGTAAAGATCTCTGAGTTCTTCATAAAAACAGACCATTTGCCATTACTGCGTCGATCACGGTATTTTCTCGAGGTAATATGACCATATTTAATTTACAGTAGAAATCATTAGCTGCAGTCAGAGTTCCCGTGAACGTGTGACATGGAAACACCAACACACCCATACAGAGGCTTTGATGTTCTCCAGTAGCGTGGGGGGGGGGCTGCATTTATAGATTTATGAGTGTTTAGAAGCATCATTAAGTTGCTCTTGTATATGTATATTTATATATATATACTCATTGTTTTTCTGCCTGAAATGACGGTGGCACACGCTTTGTTTTTTTTTTGTTTGTTTTTTTTTAACTCATTTCCTTTTCATGCCCATTAAATTTGCATTTCAGAGACTGTGCACCATCTCATCTCTTAGATCTGCTCCAATATCGCACGTTTTCTCTCTCACTGGAAAGAGGAAATGAAATATTTTGTTTGCCTTGCGGGTGAGAGTCCTCACCCCTTCATATAAATAAGCCGCGTGTATAGATGCACTGTTTTCTATAAAACTGGCATTAGCAGTTATTAGACTGAAACCCAGCTCAAGCCAAATGTGGTAAAAAGAGAGAGCGATGGGAGTAAATATGTGGAAGATGAGCCACTGAAATGAGTGGAATGGATTAACAGGCAGTGGAAGTTGAAATTCAAGGCACAGGCACCTCCTCACACAGATGGTTTATCACGAAGCAGCGGCATCATAATCCAATGAATGGATTAAAGTGATTAAGTTCCAATTGTGGCGCTAAAAACAGACCGCGCAGGATTCCTCTTGACAAAAGTGTGTACTCCTGTGAGGCGGAACGAAAATCCCTGCCCCAGTTTTGGATTGTTATCAAATTCAGACAAGCGTCGCCACGCCGAGCTTCACTTATCACTCCGAGAGACGCGCCCCGCGGTTTCCTGATGAGGCCCAGATGGATTTCATCTCCTGACCTTGTCGCTGGGTCACACATGACCTGCGCCGGCGTGAACTCCTGTCAGCGCGCGCTCCATCTCGGCCCATCACAGATGTTTTCTTTGACAGACAGACGGCCGCGGTCGAGCCGGAGCCGCCAGAATCTGACCGAGGATCATAGATGCCGCGGCTGGTCCAGAATGAAACTCTCGCCCGTCATGAAAAGTGACAGGTCCTCTCGCTTGAGGCGGCGGCGGGACGACCGAAACTCCTCGCCAACAACTCTGTCTCTGGGACGCGGGGGGGGGGCAGCGTTTGCCATGAGTTGTCGGTTTGACGGCGCCCTGGGCACGTGGCGGGACCCGGGATCCACGCACTTTGCACAGAGTTGTCACTCTGTCAGAGAAATGTACCACACGCTCGTCTTGAGTGACGCCTCCTGACGAATTACCATGTTTTCCATCAGATGCGGTTCAACTCCCACGATTTGCACGACGTGTTCAGGCGAGTGGGTGGGTTGTTGACGAGGTCAGAGGTCGGCAGGAAAGTCCCCACGGCGTCTCTCGCTCTGTGAGCTTCATCATCGTCATTTAAATCCTTAAACAGA
The DNA here is from genome assembly GCA_016785235.1 of Pseudorhombus dupliciocellatus. NCBI lineage: Eukaryota > Metazoa > Chordata > Actinopteri > Pleuronectiformes > Paralichthyidae > Pseudorhombus > Pseudorhombus dupliciocellatus. Next base: position 3,739,823 of record JAFBJW010000098.1, read on the forward strand.
TCTTCTAAAATGAATAATAAACCCGCAGGATGAGTTCATCTGTAAACAGGTGAGGACGGAAAGGAAAATATGAGCGACGAAACAGCGAGGGATTGCAAAAAAAACCCATATATATATATAAAAACGCTCCCTCCTGCACCGTCAGATTCTTCACCCGGGGACTGCGGAACACTTAACTCCGTGCTGTCTTGATTTCTCCAATTATGGGTGACAGTTTCCAATCTGCGTGGGAGGTGGATCACCTCTGGAAGTGCCAGGCGGAATACGAAGCGCGCCACAACATTAATAATTCACCGGAGGTACATTCATATTCCGCCTAAGCGCTGCAGTTTGGGGCCCATTAGCGATAAAGGCGGGAGACGCTCCCTTCTACCTTTCAGCTTGATGTTCAGTCGCAGGTAGAAAGCCCACGTGTTTGATTTTTACATCCGCAAAATGCTTTTATTCCGTTGCCTTTCACTGCAGCATCCCTGGGAACAAACTTCATGAATGTTCATAAGGTTGCAGGCGGGCGGGGTGTTTTTGAGGCAGGGCTGATCGTTTTCTTTTTAAATTTCGCTGCTAAAGGATGGAAATAAAGAGGAGGGTTGTGGCGATAATTGTCACGATTGACCTCAGGTTATTGTTGTGTTTAAAAAGTTCACAGGAAGCAGATCGTCTATATTGTCTAAATAACCTCCAGCAGCAGCGCTCAGCTGTTCCCGGGCCAACTGCCTGCGCTCAGCAAGCTGCAGCACACATCCTTGAAAAAAAAAAAAAAAAACCACAACACAACACACCTTCTCCTTCCTAGGAGCAAAATAAATTGAGATGGAACAATACAGAGCCAGCGTGAAAAATGGATTGCATGTGGGAGAGAGGGGGGGAAGAGGAAGGGAAAAGACTGAATGGAGGTCACAACAAGGCGGCGGGCGGCGGTCGAGGCGAGTTTAAACGGCTGAAAAACTGTGAGCAGAGACTGAAGCAGCAGCAGCAATTTTAGGAAGGAGAGCTGAGGTGGGGCTTAACTAAGCCTGGCTTTACCAGGATTGGCACGCTAGGGACTGGAGCGTATATTTAGATGCCCATCGTTAACAAGGCCAAAACATCGAACGCCGTTAATTGCATGTTTTGACTCGACGGAGCCTCAGTCCCGAGTCTCAGACGTTAATCGTGAGGTTTCGTCCCCTTTTCACAGCATCACACTTGCAGCCCGTTTTTTTTATATTTTACCGGCCTCTCCAATTATGGCTTAATTGATTGCTTGTGTCTTTATTTGACCCAGTGTAATTAAAACAGCTCATGATGTTGTTAATTAGAAAAAGCACCAAGATAAGAGAGGGTGATTAATACGTTCTCGGCGTGCAGATGAGAGGGGGTGTTGAAATTTAATGTTAACAAATGCCCTCGGCGGCCAGCGCTTTATCTCACGTGCGCGGTTATAAATAACCTTCCGTTGGTGTGACTTGTGTTTCCTGTCACCGGCGCCGCAGAGGAGGGAGAGAGCGCGATGTCGGCGGCCCTCATCCGAATGAATCTCCGCAACGCAAACTTCTCCCAACGACAGCTAACCGCGTATGATCGGGCGCGCCGCGAGGATAAATACGAGGGTGGAAAGTGCCACGCTGAGGTGTTTCAGTGCGCGGAGGCTTGTAAAAAGAATCATTACCAAGTTTAAAGGAAAGTGATGACATTCGCCTGTCAGCAGGTGAGAGCGCGCTCCGTGAAAGTCATATGACCTTTTCACACAAAGCCCGCTCTCCACTTAGGAAGGAGTGAAAGGGTTGACGAAATTGCAAGAGGAAGAAAAATATTTCATTTAAGATTATGAACTCTGTATCAATGGTGGCTGCATAGCGACACCTGATTCTTAATAACATGATTTCTTCAAAGGTATTCAGCAAATCGCTGCACATTTACATTTCAAAAGGAGAAAAATTGCTTTCATTTCACTTACTCGGTACCCCCCCCCCCCCCCCCCCCCCCCCTCCTCCTCTAAAGGTGACTTTTATTTCCAAAGTGTGTTTTTAAGAGTTTATCTTTGAGTGGGTTTGTCACAGAGTGATGTCACATCGTCGTATGTTTTGGGACCCGATCTGGAAATGTCCTTGGGAATCGTTGCAAAGCACCGACACAAATTGGTGGTTTCGGCGTTAAATGAGTGTTACTTCAAACATTTTTTTGGAGGGGAGAGACTTGAAAAGAGGCATGACTGCACAATTTCCTCTGCAGCACAGTTCTGCACGATATTTTTTTTTAAATCTGTTTTTTAATGACAGGTGTTGCCAGTCCAACTGAACCAGCTCGCCAGCTATTAAATGCGAGGCCTATTCTCGTCCCAGCTGCCTCACGTTCGCCCTGGTAACATTTAATTTCAGCCCCTGCGCGGCGTTTTTTGAATCATTTCTCTCGCCCACCTTTGTGCACGTAGAGTATCGGACCAGGGAGGTTATAGATTAGCTCTCTGTCCCAACAATGGCGGGAAGTACGAACGTAAATTTAGGGTCGTGAGTCAAATCTTGACCCGTGTCGCAGCAGCACCTCAAGTCTATTCACATGTCCACCTTTCATTAATCTTTATTCATACGTCATTTTTAAGCTGGGTGCATCACAGTTTGGGGAAAAAAAGAAAACGGGACACATTTAAAAGAGTAATTAATCATCTTAATCACATGGATGCGATCCCCATCTTTGGTGTTTTGCCTCAAACACTGCGAGGTGTTCATCAAAGCCAGCCATGTAGGTAATAACTTCCCCAGCGCCTTCACACCCTTTCCCTAAAATTTGCATTTAGATCGCAAGATGATCCCGAGCCAGGCTCTTCATAATGTCCACTCATCCCTTCCCAAAGCTGCAGCCATGCGGCGTGCCACGCCACACGGATGCACAGAGGGGTGTCAGAATAAGTAGATAAACGTGGATTGATTTGTACTGTCTAATGTCTGCTTCCGGTGGAAGGGAGGGGGGGGGGGTTGGCAAGTGACTGAGCAGAGGAGTGAGGGAGCGCGATAAAAAAGAAACTGTTATGAAATAAATAATGACATGTTCACCATAAAGGGGAGGCGAGCAGCTGCTTAGAGCGAGCAGCCGACAGGGAAATCATCGCTTTTAATTTCATCGCCGCCAGTTTAAACACAACGCGCCTCGCTTCCTCTTTTCTCCTCGCGCTCGCACAGACGCACACGGGGGGGGGGGGGGGGAATCCCGCGCCGTTGTAGGTCGTCGCAGAAGGTCACAGGCATGGGCGCGTGCCAGCGTTGAGGCTCGTGTGAGAGGAGGCGGCTGAATGCAGCGGTGCTGGAATGGGATGGTTGGTTCGAGCTGGGAATGAGGATCCATCTGCGGGGTTAATCCAGGAGGGCGTGTTCTGGCGTCGCGCTTGTTTATCACTTTATATCACATCCGTGGTCGTGTTCTGGTTCAGCCGGGACACGCAACAGATCCTCATTCCAATCTGCAAATGTTCCCTAAAATGTTTAACACCTCCACTTGTGACGCAGGCTCGACCTGACAGGTAGGCGCCGCCCTCGCCCGCCGCTCTCAGCAGGCCGGCCCACCTGTCCTCGCTGTGCATCGGGTATGCATGGCGGCGTTCGCACGGGGGCCATCACCCTCGCCCGTGAACGCAATACATCAACGCGCTGCGTGTGATGCGTCGCTGGCGTGCTACGGTGACATTGAAGCGTTCGCCGGCGTCCGCGGAGGTGGTTGATAATTCCCCGAGCGATGAGTGAGTCATTTTATGTTAAACACTGATCCACCGTTGGAAGTACAGATATGTATTTATTAGAGCAGCTTTTAGTCAGTTTCCATGTTTTACTGCCTGCTAAAAGTATTTGCAGTACATTATGTATACACCCAGTGATACTGTTTCAATTCCATTTTTATTTCACACCTCTTTTATTTTAAATGGGCTGTGCCCCTCCGCGCCGTGACTAGGTCGTATTCATTTACGACCCGGGTCATTTCCGTGACCTTTTCCCAGGGTTCCCCGGGTGAGCAGGTCACATTAAAGCTACAGACAATAAACAGCGTGACCGTTTTACTGCAGTTCAGCGTTTGGGTTTGATGGCGCCGCGATAAGAAGCGAAAGCCAATCTTGCTCCTGTAGCGTCTGAGTCACCGCGGCCCTCCATGTGATTTAGCCACTTCATTTGCATAGGTTAATTTCAAACAGCACCTCAAATTAGGCTTGAAAGGATAATTACTTAATCTTCCCGCTCCTCTCCCCTCCTCCCGCCCCCTCCTCCTTTCTACCTCGTCTACCGTATCAGGTTTTTTTTTTTTTTTGCCACCCAGGTTATGAAAATGTATCTTCCAACGTCCACTTTCTTCGGGCATCTGCTTTCTCCGTGCAGAGGCCAACGCAGCCGCTATCTCTCATCTCTCTCTCTGCCTCGTAATATGGCTTCGACGTCTTTAATTCACTCCCACTCGTGTTCTCCGGGGTAAATTGCCCGCCGCCGTTTCCACGGCGTACCTGCAGCTGTCACCGGCGGTTTGACAGCGCGAGGGCAACTTCATATCCATGGCGCCGCGAGGCCAGCGGTCAGCGACAGTAATTATCTGTCTTTGAGCGGCGGTCATGTTGCGTTCAGATGCAATCTTCACTCCTGGAGCATCTGCATGTGCAGTGAACAGAGAAGCAGATGCAGAGATAGGACTGGTGAGGGAGCTCACTCTACGCGTCTGACCGCAGATACACCCCTGACCAGTGTGTGTGTGTTCAGGCTGACCCGCGTTCACCGCGCTGAACTCGCAGGTTTCTGCCGCAACCACAGTTTGACTCCTTTGTTGCAGGAAAAGAAAACGCAGAAAATGCGAGGGTAAAGCACCTTTCACTTCTTCTTCCTTTAAACAAGACTTTCATAATGATTCGCTCTGTGTTTAGCGTTTGTTTGTGTTACCCAGTGCAGAAATCTTCATGTCTTATGTTCCTGTTCAGCGTTTGATTCCCGGGTTCCCCGGCGTCTCTGACTCTGTGCAATCTTTCATTTTTGCTCTTCTTTCATCGTCCTGTCTTCCTGTGGTTTGCCTTTCGTAATGCAGCACAAAGCTGATCTCCTGTGCAGCATTCACGGTTAAAAACAGTGTTTCCTGTCGGCGCGGGCTCCGTTCAAAGGCTGATTTCAGGTTGTCTGTACCGTAACGGACGAGAACAGTGCTGCTTTTTGGATTTTCTCGCGGAGATGCTGGTGGCAGCTTTCTTTCTGAAGCTGTAACAATGACCTGCAGTATATTTATTCAAGGTTTATTAATATTGAGTGGACTGCAATTCCAATAGCACTTCCCTAACAATACACGAGCTGTGAATGAAGCCGATCAAACAAACAGCTCTTGAGATAAGGCAGACAGAGAGAGAGAGAGAGAGAGAGACAGAGAGAGAGAGAGAGAGAGATTCATGGAATTATTTCACACGAGGTGACGCTGTTTTTTCTGATTTCTGAAACAGAACCTTGAAGTTCTCTGTGGAAATCAGATTGCTGTTTAATATTTTTTGGGCTGTGCCTTGAACTGAGTAAACACACGGCAGCGAGACGAACCGCAGCCTCTCTGTGAACCTCCAGAACCATTTGCAGAGGGTTGTGCAGAGTTTATGAGGACTGCTTCCTGTCTCTGTGGATGAAGTGCAGCGTTCTGGCGCAGCGCCGAGGTCACGGCCGTATGTGCGGTGCTCCGTGTTCACAGTTGCGTGGATGCCAGGGCCCCGGTCCCAGCCTTGCACGTATTTCATGTGATAACACGGTTCTAAGTATTTGTTGGTTTAACACAGGCTTTATGTGCGCGTATGTTTTAGTTCTCCAGGAACACCGTGACTGAACTGAACTGAGCGCGCGGTGCGGCGTGACTCATGTCCGCGTGCGCCGAGATGAAGTGTAATTTTTACTCATTAAAATCTGTGGATCTCCTCCAGCTGGTGTTCCAACAGTTTGCGGTGCACAACCTGGCCAGTGGCCTGCAGGTAATTTGTGGCTGACAATCCCGCTCAAGCTTGTTAGCTGCCTTTTTTGGTCCTTTTTTTTTTTCCCTTCGACGTTGTCGGCACTTTGAAACAATGGGAAGATGACAACACGTTTTTGTCGGCGTTTACTCAGCCTCAGTTAAGTCAAAAGTCCCCCCCTTTTTTCCTGTTGAATCAATACGCGGCGGGGAGACAACAATAGAGCCGCCCACTCACCAGTAGGTAACTATTGTCTCTTTTAACCCAGGGACATAAGTCAGCGGTTTAGTGGGCAAACATCATGATGAGCCACCTGCAGCTTTTCCAGCTAATACTATCATTACTGGGCTGCTACGCACTTTATCACTCGCCACCCCCACAGACGCCATCTGTCCCGGCGCACATGAACACACAGTCATCCAGAGACGAGCAGCCGCAGCATCCTGTTGGTCAGACGGGATGGTTTAAATCTGGTTTTATTGTCTTTTGGTTGTTTGGGTTGTGATTGTCCATCTCCTGCGTTGTGTCCCTGTCTGGGTGGACGGCCTCCCCCGGGGACGTGTCATGTGTTAATGACACGTCCCCGGGCTGCACGCGTGCCACACGCACCTTGCAAACCGAGTTTAGCTCGTCCACATCCTGAGCGCAGGTGGTCCACCAAAAAAAAAAAAAAAGAAAAAAAGCTTTTCATTAGGAGACAAGATGGAACCCAACGCCTGAAAATGGCCATGCCACAGCCGGGACGGGTTTGCGTGCCCGGAGAATCACAGCGGTCGTTTCAATTTGGGGAATGATAATGGTGTTGTTTGTGGCGGAGAGGAGCTCGACTGTGGGTGTGCATGTCAAATACAGTATAATACAATGATGCTATTTTTTTTTTTTGGTCATTTTCAACTTAATTGAACTCTGAATGTTTCTGGTATCGTTCACATTAAGAGTTGAGCAAAGGTTCGTAAATACTTACTTTAATCGGATTAAGAACCAATCAGGAGGCGAACAGTTCTGTTGCAACAGTTTCTAAACGTCCCCGAGTCGAGGAGGGCTGAGAATAACGTGACGGTTGAGGAAAAAAAACAACTCTTAAACAAATCCACAAGAAAGGGAAAAAGTAATTGCAGGTAATCGATAGGTAGCGAGCCAGAGTGCTAATTCAAATGCAAATGTCAGCAGGAGATGTCATGGCTCAGCGCCTGTGCCCAGGAACCGAGCAGGAGAACGACCCGAGCGACGGAGAGGAGACGTGAAAATGTGGCGCTGGAAAAACAAGTGCTCGGACCACCAGGGTAATTAGTCAAACAGACCTTTCTCCTCATCAAAGAGGGCCAGCGGCCATGACTCCCCGCTGCCACGCTATCAGCCTCCCCTTTCTCCTCTGAGGTAAACAAGCAGCAAACTAAGGCCAGACAACATCAAAACTAAACTCCAGAAATCCCTGCCTCTAACGAATTGAGAGCCAGAGGGCGGCTTTTCTCTATCAGGTGTGTGCGAGCAGAGAAATTTAGAGGAAAACAACAAATTAAAGTGGCTGTCATGGTGACGGCGCTTTCTGTTTAAACGGATCGCATTCAAAGGTTTAACATTTCCCTCCGCCGATCTAAAGAGAGCAGACATGTTACATCGGTGTCACCGTAAATCACGTTTCATTTCAAGTCAAAGGGACGGGGTCCGTATCAGGGCACAGATGGAGCGTTTATGATAAGACACTTCAGCACGTGACCGCCCGCTGCCCAGTTTATCCTCGACCAATGTCACCCTCCACACTTGAAACACAAACCAGCTGATGGGGGGGGGGCTTCAGAGCGAGCGTCTCTTCAAGGTCAGGAGAGTTGTTGCAGGAAGTGGAGGCGTGAAGCGAAGTGTCCTCACTTACAGGAGGAGGTCACTCAGGGCGACCTTTGAGACGTTCTCCGTCGACGGTAATTATTAGACCTGGTGTGGTTTGATACTTGAATGTTGATCAACAGCGTCTGAGAGGAAAATGTTTCACATTGAGACAGTCACATTCAAACAGTTCTGTTTGTTACCTGCGTCCTCGTCAGCAGGACAGGAAGTCAAAGAGGACATGGACTTATTTTGCATTGACATTTTTTTTCAATACCGGTAATGGGTAAACTTAATTTCAAAATATTTTTTTCATATCCTGGGATGAGACATATTGTAATAAGCAATATTAGTTTGTTCTTAATATCAATTTGATTCACACTGGCATTAGTTTTTCCATTTTGAATGTTCTTTATAGAATAAAAACAGAACTTCTATTATGATTATAATATTTTTATTTTTATTTGTTAGCTTGTAAAATCCACGAACCTGCATTGCATTGGCGCCATCTAGTGGCGAGAAGCATAATAGCAATAGGCGGCTAGTTAAATTTTAATTTAACAGCTGTAAACACTGTTTGATGGGTGAAATCCCGGGAAGGATTATTATTCCGAAACCTGGATACACTCCAACCGTCCTTGTGAACTTAGAATGCCGAATTTTATTGGCCGTTGTCGAACAAATGATTTAACAGCAGCGCACTAATATAGTTGTGCAACACATATGCCTGAGCTCTTGCCCACTCCCTCATCATCATAATTAGTACTTCAGGGGCTTCTGGCTGCCAGCTTGTTTGCATGTTGGTCATTTCAACACGTTCTCGCTGCTGCGTCCTCGTGCTCGGAATGGAGCACTCGAGCCGTGTGTGTTTGTCGCTGCCGCTGGAGTCTGCAGGGGCATCTGTAAGCCTGTCAGGGTGGACTCACAGGATTACCCCCAATAAGGCACAAGATGGTGTCGAGACTGGATGTGCAAGCATGTGTATATTTACTCTTCTTTGCCTCTCCAGCAATGCATGCACCTTCAAGCACCTCGGGGGGAAAAAAGAAAAAAAAGCACAGGCGTGTTTGCTTTTCTTAATCTGCATATTTTTAGCTCCCCCGTCTCTGTTCCCAGTCAATGACAAACCTGGGCTTTGTGACGCTCTAATCCCTTTATTAGGCTGCAGATGGATTTCGCTGGAGTTCTGCAGGACCATGTCTGCATCTGCGTCGGCGCCACTGTTGCCAGTAGCGAAACCCTCAGCTAAAAATTCTCATGAACCCATGAGTCATCCAGCATTCAGTGGAACAGTCTTGGAATTAGCCGCGTCCTTTTCCAGTTCCGAGGCTGAATCATATGAGCTGCACTTCAGATGTTATGTGAGCTTGCATGATGGGGACGTTCACACTTCTGCCCTTTCTACTTCTGCCCTCCCCTTTAGGTCCTGACGCTGAAGGCCACAGACAAGCTCAGCGACATGTTACAGCCGTGTGGCCGCCCGGGAGCCTGGGAGCCCATCTCCATATGGTTGGTTACACTGATACGCCCACGTGGACGTGTCCAGGGGATTGGGATCAGATACTTCATTTGAGCAAAGCCACGCTACATCAAAGACATTCAAATGAAGTAGTCTTCTATTGCAAATTAAGCTCCAGGGGTGTGTGTGAGAGAGAGAGTGTGTGTGTGAGTGACTGAGTTTCTGTTTGTGCCAGAGAGGGGTGAGAAAGTAAAAGAAGGCGAAAAAAGGAAAATCAAGGGATGAAGAGGTTGAAAGAAAGGTGTGTAGGCCTAAGCTCTTTATCCGTATCTAAAAGAGGCATCTATAAGAAGTGTGCGCGCGCCTCCGTCGGTGCACTGTAATCTATACAGTGTGCACGTCTCAGGATATATACTGCACCTTCATGGTGAATTTTCAGGAAAAGAAACAAACAGATTTCACGGTGAGAAATGCTTTGATAAGGACTCAGTTTCTAACTTAGGGACTGAAAAAAAAAAACCATTCCCAGTGGCTCGCACTGTATCTTCACACGTTTCTCTCACCGCGTCACCTTGACCGTATATTTCCCATGATGCCCCAAAGCCCCCGCGTGCGCTCGCACGAATGGATCTTTCATTAATTCCGATTCCGCGTATGCATCGCAGAGGGGGCGGGATCGGGAATAGCTTTAGTGTGGCGAAGCAATTCCCACGTTCCTGCCCCTACCGCCTCCACAGCCGATCGATACGCTTTTAATTGATCAGCTCAGACTCATTAGGAGCTGCCGTGCCGAGGGCGAACACAGACAACACGAGGAAGCGGATTCATGCATCACGGAGCAAATCTTGATGGAAAAAATTACAATTTATTTTTCTCCTAAGATGAAAACTTTTTTTGAATTCCATAATATTGAAGACAAAAATGATCAAACTCTCATATATTTTTCGGGGTCTTGAGGTCGCTGTAATATTCCGCTCAGATGTTTTAAGTGTCTCACTGAGGCAATGATGATATTTCATTATTAATCACATTATTCTGTGGCCTCTCAGTACATTATCATATCCAGAGGAGGCTTGAAGTGGAGACTAATCTGCAAAGGTGCTTAAACATTTTTTCCCCGTGTGATACAAAGCTCTGCTTTAGTTTATCTCCATGTTCAAAGCAGAATGTCTGTTTAAAGGCCGATAATCAGTGTTTACGAGGTGTCGCCCGGTGACGAGAGAGTGAAGCTTAACTTCTCTTCGCCATGACTTTTTATTTCCTGTCAAAGATTAAATATAAAGAAGAAACTTGTATTTGATTGGCACACACCCCCCACCCCCCCACCTTGGCTAATTCGCTCTAATCCAATGACAAAACAGCGTCTCCTCGTCACGTGTGACAAACGTCCGACTGGTCACAAACGTCCCCGCGCGCCCATATCTGGTGCAGGTATTACCGTCCTGTCACAGCTTTACACCTTCAAAGCTCCAACGCTATCTTGTTCCACCAGAGACAATCGCTAGATTTCAAAAGCGGCTGCTGGGATATTTCCAGTCCACACACACACACACAGTAAATCCTTATATTTCTGTGAGAGGAATTTTAGGTGTTTGAAGAATGCACCTTCATGGTTTGGACCTGTAGATAAACCAGCGCAGGAACTAATCTTTTAGTAATTTACACAAAACCTTTTTACCGCCGGCGAGCATCTCCCGGCGTGATTAGCTCAAGGATTTATTTTTATATTCACCAAGCTGGGAATTAATATTTAAGTACCCCTAGTACCAGCATTGTATCATTTCAGAGCTGATAAGTGCATGAATGTGTCTGCGAGATTCCCCTCCATTCGCTGGTGGCGCGACAGAAGTAATCTTCCTCCGCCGCCAGTTTAGACACGAGAATTTATTGTGCGGTTTATGAGTTTGCTAATGAAAGTCTCCCTTTTGTGTTTATATATTTATATATAAAAAGACCCATTAGGATAAGAAAGTGTTTTCACATCTCACTGACCCGTGCGGGGCCTCTTCCTGCCTTAGTGACACCTCCGTGCATTTAGGAAAGAAGGCGGCGCGTTGTTCGTCTAATCTGCTCAAAGACGCGACTTTGTTCTATCAGCAGCTTTTTAGTCATGCATTAAATGCAGACAGGAGCCGCTGATTAGATGGAAGGTCATGGGGGGGTTAGAGAACCTGTGTTTACTGAGACAGAACCTTTAGATCACAAACGTGTTTGTGTTGTTCCCCCCCTCCCTGTGTAGCTGTCCTCCATGGTGGATACACCTCTCATTGATTGGTGGTGAGTCGCCATGACAGACGACTCTGAGGTCTGTAAAGCACATCAGCCTGTGTAGAGAAAAACAGAGAGAAGACAGGCACACACACGCGCACCTGGAATGAGCTTAGACCTAGTGTGTGTTTGTGTACGTGTTGATGATGACAATGGCACATTTTTTAGGGAATGTCCGTGTTTATCCCCTGCATGTCCAGTACTCTGTTCAAGTTCTTGATGTTGTCGTCGCTGCTGTTTACGGACGCGCAGCAATGAAGTTGATGTGAACTTTGCACACTGTGACACGACGGCGGCGACAAAACCTGATCATCCTTTGCTTCGTGATTTAAGCTGAGGCACGCAGTCTTTACTCCCAAACGCCAGGGGCGCCTCATAAAAGAGCTTTAAAATAATAAATTCGTTCAAAGTGGCTGTTAAAGTCAATGTCGCTTTAGATTAACCAACACATCTGTGTGTGTGTGAGAGAGAGAGAGAGAGAGACTCCGAAATGGACACGATGCTGCATTAAATAACAGATGCGGTGATTCACGGCGCCCCGTGCAAACACTCAGACATCAGGAAAGTCTCTGCTCTGCTGTCGAAGCGCCATCGGAGGAAGATCTTCGTCGTCAGTGTTCATGGCTTTGGTGCACATCCACAGCCATCAGCAGCAGGTTTATGGCTCACACCCACAGCTCAGGTTTTCCTCTGCATCGCTTTTTAACGCCGCTTCGTCTTTGACACGAACGTGAACTCACATATTTCCCAGCAGCCGCAAGCGCGCGTGTGTGTGTGTAAGTGCAATGTGCGTCTGGTTTTGCATCCATCGCACACCGTACGTGAGGCCTCAAAGACAACGAGGGTGAACGCGCGTTCATCTCTTTGCAGATGTGACGACGGGAACAGTGGAAATCCACATCTGGCTCCAGCGGCTGCAAACTCCCACGGGCGCAGAGAAACAAGAGAAGGAGAGGCGGAGTGTAGAGAGGGCAACAAAGAGAACGGTACAACAGAGGGCAGGCGGATGAAGAGTGGGTGAATGTTGATTACTTCACCACATGTCAGCCTTCTGTGATTTCCTCTGACAAGAAACTGCTTTTAAGTGGATTTGAGGATGACAGGTCTGGTGAATGAAGGATAACATGGGAACAAAACAGACTTTGACAAATGATTATGCGCAGAAAACCTTTTTTTTCTGATTAAAAAAAAAAATCATCTCAAATCGTCAGATTTCACAAGAAAATCAAATCAAACCAGAATTGATTGCTTGTTTAGCTTCACTCTGCCAACGCCACCTTCTCTTGCGACACAGGGATGGTTCAGACAAAGCAGAGGGTCACTAAACTTGCAGTACTCTAATTACTATAATTCAGTGATGTATATCTCACTTGTGAGTTGGTGGAGACCAAAAAAGCAGAGAGGAGAGTCGCATGGAAGCTGCGGTTTGCATCTTTGCAGCTCTCTCTACTGTCGTTGCACACAAATCCAGAGCCCTGTAACTTGTCACGCGCCTGTCCACCGATTGGCCGGACATAAATACCTCGGTGCTGCAGCTCTCTCCACGCCCGGCAGCGTGGGCTCCACTGCTCCCTGCTTCACATGCAGTGGCTGCAGCCAGCAGACGGGCTCTCGCTGTGCCCGAGCTCGAAAACCTTTTCAAACCCCCGCCCATCTCCTCCAAAGGTCACGAGCACTTGAATGGGGAGCCCCCTGTTCAGCCAGTGGCCGAGCGAGAGCAGGGAAAGTAGATTCCTGCCTCTTGCTGCATGAGCTGCGCGCTGAAGCTTCTCAGGAGGGTTTAACGATCCGGAATTCAGGCCTCGCACATGAGTCACAGCAATTCTTCTTTTTCCGAGCAAACAAAAGTGTTTTTGCTTTTCATTAGGGAATAAGGCAGGGAGGTAAAAAGAGACGAGGATGCGTAAGCACAGCGCAGAGGGGGGGCTCCATGTAGATTTAGAGCACAGTGGATGGTACAGTGGTGGGGGGGGGTGGCAGTGATGAAAGCGTACCTCCTTCTGTTCCTTAGCCACGCTGACATGCTTTAGTGCACGTGTGGGCGGGTGTCAGGGTGATGGCGGCAAACGCTCGATGCGTTTAAAGTGAGTAGAGACGAAAATTAAAAGCACCAAGGATGACTTAAATATGACTGACAGTTACACACTGTGTCTGCTCCCGCTCTGATGGCGCTGCCCTCGATTTTAACTTTACATCTTGAACGCATCTTCACCGAGGTGGCGGAGGGACGGACGCCATGGCGGAGGCAGAGCAGGGTGAAGACAGTTGAGACTCGTGGACATGCACAGCGAGTGCACGCGCGCTCGAGACTGCAGCCAGAGACTTTCGCCGCCGCCTTCACACTGATTGATCCAGCTGCTTCCTGTGGGCCCCCGTCCAATGCGGCGTGATGGGAAGGACTCGCCTGCAGGAATCTAATTACTGCAAATGCTTCTTTATTTTCTTCTGCAGCCAATCCCATTAATTTGAAATTATTCGTCAGTTATACATTTATATATATATATAAACCAATACGTCTGTGGCTCTTTGACGTTAGCTCAGGGTCATTTCAGCCCATTAGCTTCTCAGGGTAACTTCAACTGTTGTTATATTGGACGTGGCAGTTTTGCAGAGATGTGTTGCTGCATCATAATATAATATTTCCGGAAATTCAAATTCAACCTGACTCCAACTGCAAGGAATATATTCCTGAGTCACTCCTGTGCTCGTTTCAGATGTGAGAAGAAAGTCTTCACCTCGACATTGATTTGTGTATTGAGCCGGGTGTAACAGCTTCATTAGCCGGAGCTGATACAGGCGCATGTGGCCGCCCGGCTCTGAGCCCCGGCCTCAGTCCTGTGCTGCGAAACAAATCTGTGCATCTAAGATGGATTTCTGCATTAAACCTGTTGTAAAGTGCACGTCGGAGCCGAGCATGTGTTCTGCCCGTGTCTGCCTGCGT